>JBBPBT010000152.1:7228756-7246626 GCA_037974875.1 Cicer bijugum | reverse complement strand
TAATAATTAAAAAGTTGATGTACTTAATTAAAAATTAAGATTAAATAGATCAATTTTTCAATTATATTTTTTTTTATATTTCATTCTAGAACAATATATAATTGTTGTTTGAGTTCTTTGATTAAAAAAAAAATGTTGTTTAAGTCAATTAAAAATGTAATAGAGTTGTACTAAAAAGTGTTTTTTAAAAGTGGATTTTTATATGATGTTTGCGGCAAACATTTGACCATAAACAAAGGAAAATAATTTTGGTTTGTTAAAATATAGTATTAAGGAAGTTTAGTTATGAGCTAACCGTAACACCTCACTTAATTAGATTATATTAATACGAATATAGATGTTATATTTTATTTGTCAAATTGCATTTATCTGTAACATGGTAACAAACCATTTTCTCCAAGCGGTTGAGTAGCTATCTTCAAATCATAAAGGAAAACTTCAAGTTGTTTTTTTCCCAAAACAAGATTGATACATGCAGTTAGGAATGGTTTCTCCTTCAAAACAATGATACATAAATTTGGAAACAAGCTTCAACAACCACATAGGAAAGGGATCAATGGAAAACACATTCAAGGAACCAACTCATCTTTTTGTTTCTTGAGTTCTTTCCTTCCAATACATATTCCTTATTCTCTCTTTTCAACTTTCTTCACAAAAATAACTTCATCAAAATGGAAACTCCTCCTAGATGCAAATTTGCATTCATTCTTTCTATTATCATCTATCTTTTTCTTGGTTTTCTTTCATTCTCTTTGTGTATAGTCTCCGAGATTAAGCGGAACAAGGTTAGAATATTAGTTGTTATGTTAGCATTTTTGTTTTTCAATATTGAATATTGCATAGTGAGTTCTTCTTCAAATGAATTTTTTTATTATATGTTTTATTTTTTGTGAAAGAGATTTTGATGATTTGTTTGTTTTGCAGAAAGAGGATCTTAGATGGAATGGAAAACTATGTTATTTGCCATCAAGTCAAGCATTTGGATTGGGTATTGCAGCTTTGGTTAGTTTCTTTTTGGCCCAGATAATTGGAAATTCTATATTATTTAAGAATTCTTACTCAAGAAGGAAAGTAAATGCACAATACAAGCTACCTTTCATTGCAAGGTTTCTAATTTTGATATCTTGGTAAGTTATCAAAATTTCTTTTTTTTTTTTGTTGCTATTTCTGTTGTTAGTTGTTATTTCATAATCAACAATTGTAGAATCATTAAAGAAACTAGAATGCTTGCTTAATTATTGGCTCGTTAATTATCATCGTTTGTCTTTGAATTAAAGTTTGTTTGATGCAACCAGAGTTCTTGAAAAGGGACATAACACGATCCAATCTAGTTGTCAAGTTGAATTTTATTTTTTTCTTTCTGGTTTGTAGTGGTTTTGATGATGAATATGCCATTAGTGGTGACAGGTTGGCAAGATGAATCATTTTTAGAAGGGAAAAAACCAAATTTAATATGGGCCAGTTGTTATGTCTCAAATTCTAGATATTGTCTGTCCTCTAAACACCCAGAAGTAAATTTTCCTTGTAAGAAAACAATTTAGATCTTTAGATTATATATTTGCCTTCTTTTATCCAAAAGAAATTTATACTAAATGAGACAACCTCCAAATAAGGCAGGAAGAACCACAAATGTAGTAAATATTTAGAATGAAATTTACTTATAGGTAATGCAACCAAGTGTTTGGACTAAAGTAGTTAATTAATGACTTTAGTTAAGGTCGAATTGATCAAGATTATTCGAGTTTATATTTTGGCTGAAACTATCATTGACTAAATTTTATTATTTATCAACAATTTTTCAATTTATATTTGATTTTATCATACATATAAATCTAAAATTGGTATTGGTCGTACTTGGCAGGCTTAGCTTTGGAATTGCAATTATTTTACTAATTGCAGCCACAAGCATGAACAGGAAGCAAGCCTATGGGGCAGGTTGGTTAAATGGTGAGTGCTACCTAGTCAAAGGAGGGACTTACGCAGGCTCAGCCATATTGGTTCTAGTTACAGTAGGTTCAATAATTGGTTCAACTTTGTCAACGATAAAGACCAATCAAGCTGATCAGGGTGGCAAAATACACGCACAAATTGGGTAACAACAAAGATTAGATTAAAGAATTTTTTTATACTAGAAAACAATACAATACAGTAAGATATGCAAAAAGAGTCAGTTTTCTAATGAAAACCAATAAGCTATAAAATGAGTTGATTATGAGAACTATCAACTTCACATAGAAGCCTTACAAATTGTAGAAGGCAGGATCCAAGGCCTACAAATTCATGCTTTTTAAGAGTTTTTTTTTTTTTTAAAGTAAAAGGAAGGTGCCAGTGGAAACTAAAATTCATTGACTTGCTTATCCAATGTCCCAAGGAATAACTTTATTTTTCGACTTACAGGAAACGAAAGAGACATTTTCATTTGTACATATTCTCTCCGAGGTAGTGACTGGTTCGTATAGGAACCCCTTTTAGATCCACCTGCATAGGTTAATAATTATTTTGTATATTAAATAAATTTTCAACTACCCAGTTGCATTAATTAATTGTCTTACTTTATTTAAATATCTCTAAGAGCCACAGGCCACGCAAGGAATGATAATTTAAGATAAATGAAGTATGCAGTTAGGTGTTCGGATGGGATTGTGGAACCCTAATTAGGTGTTATAAACATGAAAGTAAATAACAATTAGAAGGAACAATGACAAATATCAAAAGCTTAAGGGAACTGATAAGAATAACACCAACGAAGGAAAGCATGTCTTGAAGACACATTATTTGTACCCCTCTTTAATCTGGCTATTATGTTTGTCAGATTATTGTAGTCATAAGGATGAATCGTAAAGAACATATTGCTGCTCAAGACACAATTATAACACATTAACAGAAACTCAAATGGAAAGTTTCATGCTTGAAAGTGCCTTTAAATTGAAATGTTGAGTAATTTTTGTCCCTCACTTACTTTGATTTTAGTATCTTTTTCTTGTAATGGGTGCAAGGAAAAAAATACTATACCATTCAATTTAGTAAAATCGAGGAGCAGAAATAAGCAAATCAGCCAGTTGCCAATTACTTGTTTTTCTTTGGGTACTCAAGTTGGGAATGAGAACCAATTATATCATGAGATGGCAGAAAGAGCTTAGAACTTGAGTGATGATGGAACCAGGAAAATGTATATTTGCATTAGATCTATTTCGAAACTTTCCAATATTTTGAAGCCACTAGTTTTAAAATTCTTGCAATTGACAAAAACTGTAAGTGAGGAAGTATCACATTGTATGCAAAAAATTCAAAATTGTTTTGAAGTTGAAAATGCATAAAATAAATATTATACTAAACATAACATTTTTATAACTTATATACAATGAAAGTGATGATGGAATATCAATGAGGTACGTATGAGTGGTAGGTTGGTTTTCAACAATGTGGAATAGAAAGGGTGGAAGAATAATGGAAGGATTTTAGAAGTGTTGTATCACAATATACATGATGTAGCAAAAAATGTTATGACATGGCATTGAAAAAGATGAGATGTATCGCTTAAATAGGCCTAGTTCAGTCACTTGGAATATATAATTAAAATAAGCACAAAAGATAACGTAGTGGCAAAGATATCTCAAGCGAATTGTATTTAAGTTCAAACAGATATATTTGATTCAATAGATCATCAAAACATTCATAAGACACGCCATTTCAAAATATATTAGTAAGCCATTGAGTAAAGATAAAAATAAAATATCATTCATATATTGAAACAGAAGTCAAAACAATATGCAAATAGAATGTAAAGCATTGAAATAATATTAATAGAGGATTTGTCTGAGAAATATTTCTCTCTCAAATACTTAATAAATGAATATAATATGAGCAATGGCCAACCCTATTTTGTATATTAATAACTTCATAACAATAAACTTGGCAATCCAAACCATTGTACTGATAAGCCCCTTTGGTGAAATTTTCAAGCTTAGGCTATAAATGCGATTAATGATTTATTCCTCCAATCGGAAGAAGATTTTGCTTATAAATTACTATCTGGCAACGAGATGACTCTCCTTTAACAGCAATCTCCCCAATCATTCCAGTACTTAAATTCAAAACAATGCAGTTCTAAAAAATAAAACACAAAATAATCATGCAATCACCATAATAAAATTTTCCAAGCAAGTCAAATAACATAAACCATTGTATAGGAAACAAAAACTGCTGCTGCTCAGAATTCAAAAACAGCTCATAACAAACATAAGGGAAAGAGTGCAACAAAACTGACATAAACTAGAAAATTAGGGCCTCAACTATAAGATCCAATAACAATTTATGATGAAGCACCACTTCAAAGAGCTTGAGACTTCTTCTTGTTGCTGGTTGCCAACTGAGACTCGGGCTACAAGAATAATAACAAATAAGTTTGATGCAAAAGAAATAGGGATATAAATTGATTACAACAAAAATGACAGTGCAATACCTCTTTCTGGACAGCTTCTTCCTTCTCAGATAAAATCAGTTCAATGTGGCATGGAGATGACATGTAGGCTGCCCAAAAAAACACCAATAACATTAAGAATGTAATAATAATATACATACATTAAGCCATAAATAATAAAAGCACAACATACGATTGATTCTTCCATGAGCACGGTATGTCCGACGTCTTTGCTTCTGAGCTTGGTTGACCTGGATATGAGAAACGTAAAGAGCATCGACATCCAAACCTTTCACCTGGGAGTAAACAATCAAAAGAACAATGTGAGTGAAAGTTGGTTTTAAATAACACGTAGCAAGTAAACAACATACAGCAAGGTTCATCACCAAATCAAAAAAAAAAATACATAAATAATACATACTTCAGCATTACTCTCGGCATTCTTAAGCAAATCAAGAATGAATTTAGCTGACTTGACAGGCCAGCGTCCTTGCCCATTAGAATGTCTGTTCTTAGCTTGGGCAGTCCTTCCAACACCACGACAAAAGCGTCTGAAAGGAATGGCCTGTTTGTGGGCCAAAACATCTTCCAAATATCTTTTAGCTTTTGTCAATGGCAACTTCCTGATGGCAAACGCTGTTTCCCTAGTGTTCTGCAAACAACAAATTAAACACAATCTCAATTCTTTGAAAAATCATATAACAAACAAAACAAGTGAACGAATCTAAATCCAGGTTTCAAAAACAAAAAATAATTGAAAAATAACTCCTAGAGGAAGGAAACTGCTCAAGTGAGCTTGAAGCAACAAGGGCAGTGGGTTCAGTTCCCACGCGGGGAAGAACGTTCATAAGTAGCGCTGCTCCTGCAGTTCCAGGGAGATAATTTTTTTTATAATCTGTTCTCAAAAGCAAGATGAGCTATGAGAAAGAGCAAGAAGCCGGCCCGGAGCGATTGGCTGAACTTACCCTAGCTCGAGCGACAGGGCGGTTGATCAAGGGATACCGGAAAGAGGCAAACAACAGAACCTCAGTGTTTGAAGCTCCAGAAATGTTGCCTCAAACTCTCTGATTACGGAGATGGAAATCGGTTCAGAGATAGAGAGAGTGTGCGTGAGAGGCGTGTGGTTGGAACGTTCAAAAACCAGATACAAAAAATATATAATTTCTTTTTTGAGATAAAATTTCACTAGCTCAATTTTCTGGTGGATGAGTATTGCATATGAAAATCGCATCAAATTCTAAAACCTATAAATCACAAGACAAGGTTTATCACTGTAAGTGAGTAACAAAGTGAAAAAATTTAGTACCTTGAAATGCACCCTAAGGTCAGCACCTCTGGCTTTGCAGGCTGCAGTTACGTAACACATAAACGAATTAGGTTAAATTAATCTAAAATCAACACTTCAAACAAACATTTATCAGAGAGAATAAAAAACCATATACTATAAAATTCATATATCAGGATACATTACGAAATAGAAAGCGAGAGTGGATTTACATTTGGTGGGATTATCGGGTTCTCTGGAGTACTTCACCTGATAGGAGAGGAAACGAATCAGTGAAAATAGATCAAGAATTGAAATTGAAAGTAGAAAGAAGAGCGTTGTTTGCTTACCATGACTTCTTCTTCCGCACACGAACGATTGAGGGAGGAACGGTTGAGGGAGGAGGCAGTGAGGAAGAAGATTAGGGTTTTAAAATGATGCATCTGATTTGGGCTTGTTAGTATACCCGGCCCATATTGTGTTGCGGTCTGAATTTGTTATTGGGCTGTGACAAATTTTAGTTTGAAACCTTTTAAGAAAACTATAAACTATACCTCCACATATATACTGATACTCCACATTTTATACATAGTATTTATTTTATTCTTTAAAAAAAAACAGAAAAAAAAAATTGTTTCACTCCCACTACATTCAACTTGATTCCAAAAAACTTTAAAAAAAAATTCAGAATTCATGTGTTATAAAAATTTTGATTACGAGTATTAACAAACTTTTATCAAATTTTCTGGTACCCAAATTTTTGAAGTTTGTGTACCGGAACTTTTTTATACAAAGTTCAAAAAAAAAGATATGTGTTCTAGAAAACTTTTAAAAAAATTCCAAAATTTTATTTGGAAAGACAAATTTAAAAATAAATAAAAAGAGATAAAATTGATATTTTATATAAAATATAGGGTATAATTTTCAACTTTTATTTATTAAATAAATTTATCAATTGGCTCTTTTATTCTTTAAAGTGTCTTATTTTAAAGTTTTGTGGGTTGAGATTTTTTCTTGGAATAGAGATGAGGGAGAAAATTCCCCAAATAACCGTTTTCTCCGTTTTGTGGGAAACCTTTTCTGAATAATTTGTTAAAATAATATTTTTATCTGTATATTTAAGCATTTCATATATTGCATTTATGTGTCTTTTCATATAATAAGTGAAAATTTATTTTATATATTATTTTTGTTGTTATCTCAAAACTTATAATAATATGAGATAAATTTTAATGTGTTCACTATCAAATTTAATTGAAAATAAGATAAAGAAGATAGCAATAGACATTTTTATTTCATCAAGTTATTAGTTGCAAGAAAGTGGAAGCATAAATTTACCATTCATTGCCAAATTTGCAATAGCACCTGCAGCAACTCTATGTATGGTCTCATCTTGTGTGGTCTTAAGCAGCATAAGCAAGGAAGTAAGGCCCCCCGCTTCTACAATCTTCCCCTGATTTGTTTCTGTATCAAGTTGAATAAGGTTTAGAGCTGATGGTTCTTACAACACGAAGTTCTAGCAAACTTAGTCTAGAACTTTGAATCAGTGTATTTCATAAACCAAGCCAAATATATGAGATATATCATAGATTTGCTACAACTTTCACAGCATGGATTCGCACATCAGCATCTTCTGCTTCAAGCAATGACAAAATCTTCTGCAATCCCCACTATAAGAATATTTATTCTATCAGGTACAAATAACTTCAAAATAGACAGATAAGCTATTAATAAGATTACAGCAAACAATCATACAAGAAGATCCATGAGCAATGCACACATAATGATCAGAAATGGAAAAGAATAACAATGCTGATATTTCACTTAGACGGTCACAATACAAACTCCTTTTCCGTCATTTGATGTCCCAAAATTTTACCCAATAGTCCAATTTCATCCACCTCCATATATGAGTAAAGAAAAGAAACAGGGAAAAGGGATTTGGAAAATTAAACTAAATGTTTTTCTCAAGTTACATTAACATTCTACAGTATCAACTTCTGCAATATTAACGAAAGTGTCTCTATCTTCATTAGCTATATATCATAAGGACACTGAGCATTGGGCCTTAGCTCAATAGATAGGTTGTTTAGACAATACGAGTTAGTCAGTATATTCCCTGATTTTATGGAATTTTGTTATAGATTTCTTTTATAAAAAAGAGGGAAGAGTGGTTAGGAGTTCATTCAGAAATATTGTTAGAAATAGTTAGGAGAGAATTCTATGGTTTAGGAGTTCTTAGAACTCTGGTTTATCTTTCTTTAGCATTTTCCACCATTGTAGAGCTTCACTTCAAGCTCAACCTTTTACAATCAATAATATACATTCCTTTTTCTTGAATTCACAGGCTCTATCAGACACATACAGCTAATTCATTGCATCTTAGATGGACCATAAACCATTGAATAGTCTTCACAGTTCACAGACATGTGAAAGTAAATAAGTTATGCCTAATGACACGTGAGGCAACCAACATGTTAAGCCCTCAGGTTTCAACCCCCATAAATAGCCCAATACCGTGGTCTCCTGATGGCATAAATATGATTCCACGGAAAAATATTGACATCTACAGCAAATACAAACATGTTTGACATAATATATCTAGCCCAAGCTGAACAGAAGATATTAAATACAACTGTTGTTTAATATTTAATCACCCTTTGTGATAAAATAAAATATAAAATCAATATCTTTTAAACAGTACTTGCTACTTCAATTGTTGGATTTCAACACAAACTTGAAAGTCAAGTCATTTCTACTTTTAAAAAAATTAGTTTAATATCTCGTTAATAAAGTAAGGTAGATAGAAATAATATGCATTTTGAATTTTTCGGCATCAGGATTGAGATCAGCCATTTCCTTGTTAATCAAAATCAATATGCTTGCCAATAAGTGCAAATTGAGTAATTAGTTAAATGATTTAAATCCAAAAAAAGGTCTAAGTTTCTACACAAACAAACATGACGAAAAACAAAAATATAATGCTAAGTGGTCATCTTTTTAACAATAACCTATTTGTCTATTATTGTGATATTACTTTGTATCAGCCCCCCGTTATATCTATTATCGACGACCCATTAACAAGAAGAGTTTCAAAATCAAAACTTTAGCAATACCCAGTTCTGAAAACGTGTTTCAGCGAAATTCTGAAATGCTTGATCCTCCTGTGACTAACGTGGATCATTTACTTGTACTTTTTTCGCTTGATCAGCCCAAGCTTGAGCCTTTTACGCTTACACGCTTTTTGGTTGAAGCAGAGTCCACTGGAATTCCTCTCACTCTAGTGCTTAATAAGACTGAGTTTGTTGATAAAGAGGTTTGATATGTTGGCATAATGGCATTGTGAATTTGTGATAATTATGATTATGTGTTCTTAATTATGTGTAACTAAGCATCAGTGTTGTGTCTAGTATATGAATTTGTGATAGTGCTTCATAAGTGTATGATATTGGGTTAGATAACAGAATTGTTGGTTTGATTAGACCAAGTTTGGATGTGCTTTTATCTAACAAGTGTTATTCAATTGAGATGATTGCTTACTTCTTAACCACAAAACATGGTTTTATGAGTTTGTAGTGCAATAGATAAGTTACACGAATGAGCTTCTTAAATAATTTGAGGGGCAGAAGATATTTTTAGTTTTGGTGAAATTAATATGTAAAATACTCGGTATCATTGAATTATTTTAGTTTCTTTTCCTTTAAATTTTAAAAACTATTTGAAAAGTTTGTTCAAATTGGTCTCTTAAAGCAATTTCTATGAAGTTTGTACTACTTCCTACTCCATTATTATGAAAAGATGCATTTGAATTTTGAAGGAGTGTTATGATTTTACCTGGAAGCTTGACTCGATGTTTGGTTGTTGTTTTTGGCTTATGAAAATACTGTAGTTTTTATTTATTATGTTGCAAACTTGGAGTCCAACTGAGATTATTTTGTGATGTGAAGTAATTGCTTTCACTCTTGTATAGACCATGAATTCCTGGAAAGCTAAGCTACATGACTGGGGCTACCAACCAATCTTTTGCAGTGTTGAATCTGGACATAACCTTGATCTTCTTGCGTTCAAATTGCGAGATCAAACAACAGTGATTGTGGGTCCTAGTGGAACTGGGAAGTCTAGTTTGATCAATGCCCTTAGAAGCAATCCTCGTGCTTGTGATACTTTAGATGGGAAGAATTGGTTTGAACCTGTGCGTCTCTCTCTCTCTCTCTCTCTCACTATGTGTATATGTGTATGACTTTGGTATTGTATCACATGTGTACATGCATTGTTTCTCAGATTTTAGGTAGCAAGTGGTTTGCAGACCAGCAAGTTGGAGAGGTTTCAACAAGAAGTGGGAGAGGGAAGCATACTACTCGTCACGTCTCTCTCCTTCCATTATCTGGAGGGGGTTATCTTGCTGATACTCCTGGATTTAACCAGCCTAGTTTATTGAAAGTGACAAAGCAGTCTCTTGCACAAACTTTTCCTGAAGTTAGTATGTTTATGTTATATCCGACTAAATCCAGTGTATACACAGTTTTTCATGTTTGAATTGTTGTTTTATTCCTTTTCCCCCTATTCAGATCAGGAAAATACTTGGTGGAAATGAGCCTACAAGATGTTCATTTAACAATTGCTTGCATCTTGGTGAACCTGGTTGCATTGTGAAGGGGGATTGGGAAAGATATTCCTTCTATTTTCAACTTCTTGATGAAATTAGAATCAGAGAGGAGTTCCAGTTGAGGACATTTAGAACTAAAAGAGAAGGCGATGTAAGGTATGATGAACAGTTGTCTTTATGATTGGATACCAATTCTTCTCCATTAATTTAAAAAATAATATTTTGATCAAAGAATTCTATTCCTGGATTTTCTCTCTCTCTCTATATATATATATATATTAGTTGTTCATAAAATAAGCACTCTGAGCTGTTTTTGTGACCATGGACAGACATGAGGATGCAATACTTTGGTGAAAGCTGATTCTTATTTTAGTACATGTTAATATATAGATGCAAATATGAACTTACCATTGGTTTTTCCACCCACTATATATATACGCAATGCAAAAGATTTCTTACTTGGATATGTGAGTAGTTATACAGCCAACAATGTATTGCTTATCAAACTAAACAAGAAATGTAATAACGTTTATAACAAGAAGTAAACAACCATGGCAAATTGACAGTGTTACTTACATGAGATTATTCAGTTTTTTATACTGGGAATTCGCTAAATCAACTACCATATCAGTAGGGATGGCAATGGGTAGGGTTTGGGTAGGGTACTATAGTACCCGTACCCATACCCGCAGTTTAAAAAAATATCCATACCCGTGCCCATACCCTATTGGGTATCAACTTTAATATCCGTACTCTTACCCTCTGGGTACCTAAGTGTCGGTACCCGTACCCATTACCCACACTTTAACTAAAATAAATCGATAAATAAATATTATTTTGTGATTAAATTTAAAAAGGATAAATACTACTTATAGTCCCTTAACTTAATTTCAGTTAACATTTTAGTCCTTTATCTTTTTTTTTTCCGATTTAGTCCTTTATTTTAATTTTAAGTGACAATTTAATTTTTTTTGTTTTAAAATGTTAACAATGTTATCCTTTTTTTTTACAAAAATTCATCGAAATTTTCAAACAAAACTCATAAATTTAGTTATATTCTTTAATATAAAATAAACTTTATCAAATTTGTAACTCAAATCTTCAAATAAACTCATATTTTCCATTCTTTATTTGATGTTGTTAGAGATAAAAATATGAGTTTATTTAAAGATTTAAGTTATAAGTTTGATGAAATAGCATTATATTGAGGATGATAATTAATTTTCTGTGTTTTGTTTGAAATTTTTGATGAATTTTTTGAAATTTTGCATAAAATAAGAATAAAATTGTTGATATTTTAAAACATGTTAACCGAAATTAAGTTAAGGGACTATATGTGGTATTTACCCATTTAAAAATTATCCAAATATCATAAATTAAATCATAAAATATTGTAAACCAAAATATTTTCTAACTCAAAACATTTCAAGTGAACACTCGTTACAATACACATTCAAATATCCATAATAATATTTTATGAAGTTGCAAGTTTTACGACAATATTATTTGAGATCAGTAAAAACAATTTATAAGTTGCAAGTATAATTATAAAGATACAATTAATAAGATATAATTCTTAGTTATAAAGTCATAATTATTTAACTATTAATCATAATCAAATTCTTAAAAAGTTTGCAAATGTTTATCTTTTGATTTGATTATAAATATTGTAATGGTCTAATGATATTAATAGATATTAAAACATAAAGGAAAACAATTAATTAAACTAAATATTAATATAATAAATAAATAAATAATATATTTATATAAGTGCAGATGCGGGGTGGGTACTACCCGTACCCATACCCATACCCATACCCATTTAATTTTGCGGATAATTACCCGTCCCCGTGCCCATACCCATTATGCAGGTTTTTACCCTACCCATTGCGGGTTTTTTTTGCGGGTACCCACTGGGTCTGAGTCTAATTGTCGTCCCTACATATCAATACAGTATTTGGGCATTAATATATTGTTTTTCAGGTTAAAAATAGGAGATATGGGTTCTCAGCAAGCAGAACCACGTTTGGAACTTAAGAAGCATAGAAGACAATCTCGGAAGAAGACTAACCAATCAATTTTAGATGGCCTGGACGATGATGACAATTTGCTTGACGAGGAGAGCGATCCCCTTTTAAATGCTTTGAAGAATGAAAACCCTTAAAAATTTACTTAATCTCCATAATACTCATCGTAAATAGTTCCATTCGGCTTGTATCTCTGGGTCAACTGAGTTTCCATTTGTTCGATTCTGAGTCTTCTGTCACTTTGGTTCAATCTTGTACAAAGTCTGTAAATGACGTTAACTAATACACTGTTCTGGATTATGATGATCCTCGCCGATTTTCTATAAATGAATTACAAGAATATTCATTGTCCTGTTGTCATTCGACCATTTTAGATTAGAACAGTTAGCTCTGAAGAGATGATTTGACTTGAAGAACTTGGAAAGGAGATTTTCAGCCTCAGCTAAAAGGTGGTGCATGGTCAAACAAACATAGCAAAAACACCATAGGTTTTAACAAATAAAACCCTTTGGAATGCTTGCCAATTCCAGACACTGGTCTTGACAAATAAGTTATGATTCTGTGCCTAGGCCAGGTCATACACCTTTCTGAAGGATGCCTGGACCCTAGTCAGCATTTTAATTTCAATAATGAGTAGTTAGTTTGGACTCCTTTTTCAATGGTAAAAACAAACAGTTACAGCAATAATCCAATTCTTCTAGCATACAGGATATAGTAACTGGGCATTGTCACAATAATTGGACAAATATGCAGAAGGGGGATTTTTAGATATACCACAATAGCCTAAAAGTTATTACTGGCATTATACAGCGTTAAATATATATTTTTTTTAAATTTATTTTCACAAACAGTCTAGAAGTAGCAAAAACTTGTAAAAATTGTTACCAAAAAAGAAAGACTTGAGTTATAATGATCAATACAAAATATTTCTATCTGTGGCTCTCAGAAAAGCAGGGTGAAAATGGAGACTTCATGACCATTTCATTACTCACAAGAAACATAACTATGAAATATATAGAGTTGTGTCAAACAAGAAAAATAAAACCACGGCATTTAAAAACTATAATTAGCATATATCAATAGAATGAATCCTGTCATCTGCCAAAGGTAGCTTGCACTGCTTACTAACGGATATGTACACCTCAATTTATAAAAATTGAAAACTAGGAAATGATAATATTTTTTAACAGTTAGGCATGGGAAAAAATTATCCATAGTTCCCCTGTCTACTGATTGCTTTGTAGACATATAGACAGTAATTTTTTGAAAGTAGACGTCAAAACCAGCTCATGAGCCCAAAAATAAAACATGAACTTGGTTGTAGTTGAAAGGTTGACACTCCAGCACTCAGGCATGAAAGCTCCAAATCATGTAAACACCACACCATTGACATAAAGCCAAAGATAAAGCAGAAACAGATGAAAAAATAGCAGAAACTTTCGGAACAGGAGGTTAACAGAAAACATGGACGCCACTAGAAAGGAGAGTTTGGTCCACGCCCTCTCCCACCATTTCCATAACCTCTTCCCAAATAATGTGAGCCCCTGAAATTCTCCCCTTGACCAGCACCATAGTCACCATAACCCACATTAGGCCTCTGGTGGAAATTGCCAAATCTCTGAAAATAAACAGATAAATAACATATCAATATACTTTTTACATCAAAAATAATTTACACTGAGAAATTGGAGTTCTTAATGCATATACAGACCTCAGTAGCCTGTTTTATTCTTGCGGACAAATGATTTTGTCCATTCGTTGATCCACCAGTCATAGAGTTGCAAGAAATTGTGTCAAAAAAGTCATCTTTCTTGTAAGCAGACTGCAAGTCATAGCAAGACATAGGTTTTCATCCATGGTCAAATAAGACTTGCTTTATACTTCCAAAAACAGCATGCTACGTAGTTCATGTCCCTTTACACAAATCAAGAGGAAAAAATTCTTAGTAAATGCAAACATACGATTACCTACCTTCAGGTCGGGAAATTCTCTGTCACCCAAATTGCGAAAAGCATAATCTTCCACTCTCTCTATTTTTGTGGTTGCCTTTCCAAGAGAACTCCATACTTCTTCCTTTTTGAACTTTTCATTCATAGCGGCAAAATCAAAATCTTCAGTGAACTGTGAAACTGAGTAGTGAGCCTGCAAAAGTCAACAACACCAATACTAGAATATCATTAACACACAAAAATAATTAAATAAATGTATTTATTCTAAATTAAAACATTTATCAGTGGGCAAAGCTATGCAAATTACAATGTTAAATTGGTATTTGAGTAAACAAAAAAAATTAACAATCTATTTCTTAGATTTCCACTTTTCTGTCCCATAAGTGCATGAGAGCAGATTTCCAAGAGCCGTTCCTGGTAAATATTTTTAAAACTCCACTCAGTATTGAGAAACTCATAATATATAATAAGTTGCATGTAATTCTGGTTTAAAAAAAGACAGGCAAAAAAGAAGCAAATGTTACTTAAATATCATGAACTCCAATATCCCACCTCACTTTACCCCACCTTGCACCACCCCCAAAAAGAACAAATGAGTAAATTTACCAACCTTTTGCATAGAAGTTGGTAGTGGCAGTAATGGTGCTTGAGTTGCAGGAGAAGGCATTAGTACAGAGGAGCAAGAGGGAGTTAGAGCTGGTGAATCCATATCCTTCCAATTAGGGTTCAAATTATGTGCTAATAACTGTTCTCTGTGATGTGCAAATTGATTTGAAGTTAACAAAGGTCGAGGTGTTGGCAAGAGACCAAAAGTAGAATCCACAAATGAAGAACCGGGATTATGGACAGAATGTCGAGGATAATTTGGACTTGGCCGAGGAAAAATCTTTCCAGATATTCGACCTTCCGCAGAATTTATGTCTTGGAGTGGTGTACAAAATGAAGACATGTTTGATCCATCAGTAGTCAAGGACACAGAATAAGGCATAGATGTCTTACGCGTACACGTAGTAGACAAAAGAGAAGGTATAACAAGAGAATCAGAAATTTGTAAAGAGGTTGGAGAAAGTGATCGAGTTGGATTTACAATAGAAGCTGTAGCAGAAGATACAGGTATACCATAGTCTGATGAAGTTGTCCATCCCACTTTTGTCGGCTCCTGAGTTTCTGCTGTTTGATTTAGATTCTGCATAGCAAAGGATGATACCATTGACATGGGCTGAATAGAACTAGGTTGTAGCAAAGAATGAGAGCTATTGCTTGATGTTCCACTGTGACCTTGCCAAAACATTGATGTAGAAAAAGATGGATGACTAGAACCTTGAGTAGCAGCAGATTGATTTGAAGGGCCCAACTCGGTTACAGACTGATGAGAAGGCAACCCAACAGGAATGGCTTTACTTGACTTACCAGTACTATCTTGCCTTTGAATTGATTCTGTCAAACTTCTCCCGCAAATTGAGGCCGCTGGAGAACTTGGCACCCCAGTATGTTGTGACTGGATGAAAAAAGGCATGTGATTTAAAACAAATAGTAAATTCATTGATAAGTAGGTAAGTTGTATATGTAACCTGAATAATAGTTGGATCACTAAATATCTGTTCTTCTGCCCTAGCAGATGTGGAGGGGGACTTGATCTGCAAATTCTGAAATAGTAAAGTCATAAGGACGCAGAGCTTAGATAAAGCATATTTGGCATGCATGCAGCTTAAATTCTTGTGACCAAATGACTTCTTCACTGCCATTACTGGGGATTCACATATACATATCCACTTATAATTACATTCTTTAAAATGTAATTAGTCAAAACATCAGAATACTGTTTAATGGAATGCAGTCAATTTCGCTGTGTTTTAGTTATTCTAGACTTTCAAATTAGATGAGTTTATTATTTGGTTCTCAAAACCCCACTCCATATAAATATTTACCTGCGTTCATTACATTAGCCAAGCCTTATTTATTCCAAGCAATAAATCAGAAACAGTTCACCATATGCTTATTTCCCTAGATACCAATAGATTTTAAATCAGCTAAATAATAATACTATGGTTACCTTAATGTCACTTCCTCGGAAAAGAATGTAATCATAAACCTTGTCACTTGGAGCTACTTGTTGACCATCCTTTCTTCTCCCCTCTGTTCCATAGGATCTAACTGCAATATCACATCACAAGGATCTCCAATAAAACTTTTATTATATTCTTCCTAATAAAACTTTTACTATTAAAAATAGAAATTAGCACATTATCATAAAAAAAGTTAACACTAAATAACTCAACAAATTATCAATCAAACACTTCAGAAACCGAAGCTTGACATGATTTGAAGAGAAACGGGGGTTGCATTGCATTGTACATTTAAGAAAATGTGGTATTATGAACGCACCGTTGTTCAATCCGATGATAGAATCTTGAACATTAAGGAAACAAAGAACACCCTCATAGCGAATCTCGTGCTTAGAAATCAAGCTTATGAAGGAACCAATGAAAGATTCAGAGGAATTCGGAGACGGAGTTGAATAACCTTTGGCGCCCGATTGAGTCGCCATGAAAATGAAGGAAAGTTTCGGGAACGAGTTAGGGTTTCTATTTCTCTCTCTTTTATCGCTACGATCGATTGCTAAAATGGTTCTTTCGGATTTTTGCGTTCGAAAATATGTTGAGCAATTGAAAGGACAGAACTAGAAGATAGATAAAAAGCGCGATTTTTTATTAATGCTTGCATAACAAGGTATCTCTTCCAATGTGAAAAATGAAGTTAAAATAGATAAATTTTTGTCAAAACAACAAAATTTAAAAATAAATATTATTTAAAGTTTTTAATTCTATCTAACATAGCAATCAGTTTGATTTGAGGCATATGAACTCCAAATGTATCCAATAGTTTAAAAATAGTTACATTTTCATTTGCATCATCAAAAGCTAAATAGTGTAATGAGGCAACACAAGTGGATGGTGCAATGAGTATCAATTCAAAAGTTCTAGATATTCATGATGATTGATGCTAGTATATATTAGAGAGTCACTAGTCATAAAGCTACGTACTAAAGTAAGTGCTGGTGCTGCAAATGGCTGCGGTTGTATCCAAAACATATTTTGAAAAACGTTTCAGTAATGAGGCAAATGGCTGCTGTTATACATGTAATATTTTTAAAATATAATTGCTCATGCGTCCTTCAATTTAACTTTATATAATATTTTAGTTTCTTTTTATTTAGTCATTATTTAATTTTATTATGAAAAATAAAAATGTAAAGAATAAAAATATGAATTTACTTATAGATTTTAGTTATAAATTTGATAAAATTTGGATTATGTTAAAGATAGATAATAGTTTTGTTTGAAAATTTTGATAAATTTTTGTATAAAAAGATAAAATTGTTAATATTTTAAAATATAAAAGATTAAATTGTTTATTTAAAACTAAATAAATGGTCAAATTGAAAAAAATAAAAAATAAAATAAAGTAATGAAGTATTATTTAAAATTAAGTTAAAGAAATGCATAAACAATTATATCTATTTTAAAATTTTAAAAAGTGGTTTTTTCTACTTATATTTTTCTTTTCTTAGAAAGTGCTGATAAAACTCAAACCGCATAACTTA
>JBBPBT010000152.1:7216516-7226944 GCA_037974875.1 Cicer bijugum | reverse complement strand
ATTTTTTATAATTTTAATATATTTAAGAACTTTTATGATATCATATTACACATAATTTCATAACTAAAATGGTTGTTTGCTTAATAAATTTATATATATACATATATAAAAGAATCAAAATAAAATAGGGTGAATCTTAAATTTTATGCATCTTTATATATTATTTTACTTAAAAAAATTGTAAATATTGTTATAATTAATTTATATAATTGCAAAATTTCAATTCAAAATTAAAATAAAATATCAAATCAATAATATTAATATTTATTAATTGAATTATAATTTAAAAATATTTATACAGTGATTTTATACAAACTATATAGATAGATTAAAAAATAAGAAAGAGAAAAAAATAGTTTACTTATCAATCATCATACCAGTACTTGACTTTTATGAAATCGGATCCTATGCTGACTTTCTTTTTAATATAAAAAGGGGCCAAAGCCCATATGCTGACTTTATCAAGAATGTGACTTTTATCCTAAGTCAATAATAATCTAAATATTGTACATTCAAATTTAATATAGGTTTAAATCCGATCTAAATTCATCCAAATTGTGTAACGATGTGATTTTATCAAAATTCAATTAAAATGTTTATCAATATCATAATTTTTTCAATTTTATTGTACATACACATAATTTATTTTGTATGATGGTCCTATAGTCCTTTTCTTTCATTAAAAAATACTTTTTTTTTCTTTTTTTTTTTCCAAAAAAAAAAGGGTAAAAACTCTGGAATTGGCTTACCTTAAATTATAAAAGAAATTACTTTAAATAGTTAGACACCATGCTTTTATATCAATCCAGATATGGAAAAAGTAGTAAAGAATCGTTCTACATAGCTGTCATGGATTTGAAATGTACCTTACCTCCTTAGACATATCCACCATTAATAATATCAACTTTTTTGCAATTAAACTCACAACAATATAAAAATAAAAAAACACGTGTAACAATTGTGCTTAGTCATGAGAGCTGTGAGTTATTATTTGTGGCTAAGATTTTATATATGGCAAAGTCATAATGTACAAAATCTTTGAAAAAAATGTTGGAATTCGACCACTTCATCATGAAGTCATTGATTATCCATTTTCCCTTTTATCATTAATTGTTGCCAGTAGCTCCATGCTAGACCAGAACAGAATAGTATGATTTAAATGTATGTCATACATTTTTTTCATAAAATATTTTCATTGAAGTCTAAGTTACCAAATTTAATTTTATAGATTTCTAATGTGTTGACTTGATATTTTTTTATTCCGGAAAACATCACAAAACTAGAGACCATCACATTTTTGCCTCAATAGTTCTCCCTCCCTCATTTTTTTATATACATGTTCTAATTGAAAAATATTCTATCAATATTTAATAACTTCATTTACATAATATTTTTTTCCCTTGGTCTCTAATAGAATAGTTCTGATTATTGATATAAGATAGTCATTCCAGTTAGCTTACACGTATTTCAAACTAATTTAATTATGACATGAGAAAATGTTCTTCTTGCGGTGCCGTGGTTAGATTATACCGAAAATGTTGATTAATTAATTCTAGATATTCAAATTTCAAAGTATATAGTATACTACATTAACAGCTAAGCGGTGCAATTTCAAGGCCCACACAATATACCAATATTTTTTTTCTCAATTTGGAAATATTGATGAAACTGAAATCAACATAATATACCGGCATGAAAGTTGAATATAGTGTATATCATGAATTAGATTTCCTACTAAAGTTTCATTTCACTTACAGCTATATATATATGTCTTCTACTAAGTGTTGTATGGATTTTGATAACTATGACATACTCATAGCCAATTACTTTGGTACATACAATTTCATGAAAAAATAAAGGGAAATTTGTCTTGTTACAAACATGTGCAATTACAAACTACAACATGTGGATATAGATGATTGGTTGCACGATATATGAAGACTTCAAAATATCACACAATGAAAATCTATTATATTATTCTAAATAAAGGATTTAGACTAATTTTTCATAAATATGAAATGTTTGAATTTATATATATTGGAATATAGTAGCAATTAAAAGAAAATTGATTGAAGAAAAAGTAGAGATAGAGGAGAGGAAGCAACCATACGTGGGGGCAGTACTTGATGATATATAACTTGTATGCTTGAAATGAATGACACGTGTTAATATCTAAGAGAACCTGAGTTTAATTGCACATTAGCATATGATATGATATGTGTATTAGTCAAAATTTGAATAAAATTGAATGCATGTTTGCAAGATGGGAAGCACGAATAATCACAACTATAATTCTGTCGTGCTGTGATTTTAAAAAAAAAATATTACTAGTTCTATTTTTATTAAGTGTATTTATATTTGTAATAGATTAATTTACACTCAAGCATGGATTTATCCCCTTATAGTTTGTTCTTTGGTCTGGTTTTAGTATCAATAATTTACTTTGTTTTGACTTTTCAGCATTCTAATGGCTACAAAAATAATGAATTGAAGTATGGATCTTAGTATAATTTTACATCATCATGTACATCACCATGTCTCTTCATAGATATTCACAACTTTTAATAAAATATTATTTGTTTAATATCTATGTATAAAATTATGAAATATGTGAATGAATAGTTTGAAGATCTTGATTAATTAAGATAATAAAAGAAGATATATATGCATTAAATTAAAAGAACAAAAATATATAACACTTGATGTAATTAAAAATATTTAATTGGGTGTCTCTATCTAATGTCCTTAGGACATTTGTTAATTGGACCCTAAAACTATTTCTAGGTTACAATGTCATACAAAATGTAACAAGTACCAATACAATATTTTGAGGACTTTTCCTCAAATTTGGACAGAAAGAAGTTGAAAAAATAAAAAGAACTTTGAGACTATGAAACCTCTTATATACACTTGACATCCCTATTTGATATGCTATTCTCAAGACTACCCCTTTGGGTGTCTATAGGCCAAAAAGCAAGCAAGAGTTGATATGATCTCCTTTGTAGGATTTGCAACATGATCTTTGACTTTCCACATTTTCTTGAGAGAGTTTGAAGCCAATTAGAGCTACAACAAGAATTCTTCTTCTTAAAGCAACAAACTCAAATAAGAGTTCAATATTTCTATATTTGGAAAGATCTTATAAAATATGAGATTAACTTAGTTCAATTGATCTACTTCTTAGGATGTAATATGATGGGCAATCCATTTTGGGGAAGAGCAAAAGGGCCATACTGAATTCCATTTTTTGCACAATCCACAGACCACCTACACATAATAATGCAAACAACATTTAGAAACATTCCAAGTTACTAAAATTTAGAATCATATTTAACACTAATGATGCATATTAGAATTTCAAAATAATCATAATGATTCAAAAACATGCATTAAGTTCAAATTTCTTGTCATAGAAATAACATTTTAGTGAAACTATTAGTACTAATGATCAAGTTTTACCAACCTGTACTTTGTGGTAAGATGATGCAAGAGGACCAAAATCTCCAACTTGGCTAATTCATTGCCAGGACAAGCGTGGACCCCACTGCCAAATGGCATAAAAGTATTGGGTTTTGCAGCAGCCTGGAAAATCATTAACAGAATCTATCAAGGTCATTATCTTTATAATTTGTATATCACACATGAATATGAACAAAACTATGGCAAGTTGTAAATACCTCAAATCTTGAAGGATCAAACTTTTCAGGATCTTTGAAATTTTTTGGACTATGGTGTATATTCCTAAACAGTGGCAATACTTTCCACCCTTTTGGTATAAGATATCCTGAAAAAAACAATTACCAACACAGAATCTATGAGTCTAAATCAAAAAGAAAAAAAGAAGATCTTAAAGAAAAAAAAAACTAAAGAATGAAAATTTAAAGTATCATATAAGATTTAGAAATATTAACCTTGATATTCAACATCTTCAACTGCTTCTCTAAAAGTAAAAGACAAAATTGAAGCAACTCTAAGAGTCTCTTGAATAACCCTTGAAGTTATTACCATCTTCTTTGTATCTTCCCAATTAAGACCCTTTTCTTCACCATTTTCTTCCTTGCTCTTCAATATACACTCTTGTTCCTCCTATTATAAAACATGTAAAATCTAAGTAAGAAACCAAACAAGTAATTTTGAAATCCACAAATAAATAAATAAATAAATTTGGCAAAACAATGATTAAAGGATAAAGGGTAGGACCCTAAACACTTACGATCACTGCTTCTAAGACACTGATATTTTCACCAAGGTACTTAACAATCCACGTAAGCACACTAGCTGTTGTGTCACGAGCTGCAAATATGACTCCAATTACATTATCTGCTATTTGTTCATCACTTAGTCCTGCTTTTTCTTCCATGAATGAACCTAACAAGTCTTTGTAATCTTGTTTTTTCTGTCTTCTACTTGAGATTATTTGAGCTAAGATCTTTGCAAGCTCTTTCCTTGCTTTCATAGCTTTGTGGAAGAGTGTTCCAGGAAGGTTAATTGGCATTGAATTGTACCCTTTTTCAAGTGAGTAGTAACACTGTTTTAAACGCTCTCTGTATAGAATTTCATCTTTTCCAAATATTGAAAGGAGTGCAACATTGAATGTGAACTGCAAACAAACAAAAACCCATTATTTATTTTGTATTAAAATCATTAAAAAAATTATTTTTTTTTTTCAATTTTCTACCCTTAAATTTCATTATTTTTAAATTGAGAAACAGAGTACACTCTGTTTTTTGCTCTGTTTTGAAAACTCACCGTTTTCATTTCAAGGAAAGTTGTGATTAACCGTCCTTCACATGAATTAAGACAATCTTCAGCAATGGATTCAATGTTAGGAACAATGTTTTTGATGGCTTCTGGCATGAAGGAACGAAGAACAAGTCTTCTCAAGTTAGCATGATACTCTCCTTGATGAAAAAAGATAGCTTGTTTTCCCAACATCCTCTCTTTGCTTGCTGGAAATGTTGGCTTGAAAAGTTGAGCTTTGTTCAACACAAATTTTGCAGCTTCAGGACTTGAAATCATCACACAAGGACACCCTAAAATGTGAGACTTGAACATAGAACCATACCTATAAAATAAGATTTTTTTATTTTTTTTAATATTTTTATGTTAGTGAAATTTATCCATGAAGTGAACTAGTTGAAGATAAGAATGGAAAATTATTTTAGAATTTCTATAAACCTTTTAATTTTTGATGCAAAAAAGACATTTGGGTCTTGAGAATATAGTTGAAAAGTTTCTCCTATGTAAGGCCAACCCATGGAACCAGGTGGTAGTGGCAAGTCATGTCTTTTGGAGACAAAGGGTTTGATGAATATTTTGAACAAAACAATGAGGAGAAAAGAAGTAAACAAACAAAACATGATACTAAGTTCCATGTTTATGTTGTTAATGAGTGAATGAATAATTATAATAGAAGAAAGAGAAAAGAATAATATGAAGAAGGTGTGTGACAAAATAAGTTGAACTTATGAGGTATTTATAGACTTTGTATAAATTTGGATAGTGAAAGAAAAAAAAATTGAAGAAGGAAGAAAAGGAGAAGGAGGGAAAAAGAAGAGAAGTTTTTTAGATTACAGCTCGATATCCACACACGGAATCTCCCTCCAGCTAATTAATACAAAGTTTAATTAATTTAATTTAGTCTAATTCTCTTTCATTGAAGAAGAAAAAAAGAGAGAGAAAATAGTGAGCACGTGTCACAAGAGTTTGTTTGACCATATATTATGTGTATGGAGAGTGAGTGGTGTCTTTGTTTGTTGGGAAGGTGGGAGTGTTAATTAATTAAATCATAATCATAGAGATTGACACATAAGCAACCCTTCATAAAAACCAAAAGAGAACCTTTTTATTGTTACTATCTATTTTCCGTACTATATGGATTCTCTTCATTTTATAAGCAATTATTATTAATATAGTATATCACATATATTTTTCTTTCTCTTTTCTATACTTTCTGCCTAACACATCTTACTAACACAAAGTAGAAGCAGCAACTCGTTGCAGGACACAAAACAGCAAGATCTATTAACGTGGATGTTGGTGACAAATTTTTTAAAAGATGGAAAGAAAGATAGAGGATTTACTTGGTAATGGAGATAAATTGAGTATAAGAATCAAACCACTTATTCCATGAGTTCAAAGATTCAATTAAATTAATTCTTTTTTCATTTTCAAACCTAATTCAAAGTAATCAAATTCGGTCTCTTTATTAATTCCATACTATTCAAAGTCCATTATCCATTATCCAAAATCCAAACCAAATCATTTTATTTGTTTTATTTCACATTATATTAATGTTATCATCTTAAAAGTTATATTGTATTTTTATATTTTTAATAATTATATACTATTTATTTCATTATAATTGATGTATTTTATTTTGATAGTATTAAAAATCTATAAACTTTGTAAAAAAGTTAATTTTTTAGTTTTGCTAAAATAATTTTTTTAGATTTTAAAAAACTATCAATTAATTTGATTGAATAAAATAAAATCAATTCATTTTTTATTTAGTTGATTTAATTATAATTTCATGAAATTAAATTAAAAAAAATTGAAATTAATCAACTAATGTTTAACTGATTCATGTTATTTTTTCTCCTAAACAAAATTCAACCAAATAAAATATTTCATCTAATTTTAAATATATGCAAAAATAAGATTAATATATTTAATTTAAAATTTAAACTTATACAACAACTTTATTTTATTAATTATATAATAGCATTACAACCTACCATAGAGATGTATATGTTGGACATTTCAACAATGTTACATTGAGTAGGTTTGAGGCTTAACATTAATGAGGGTGCCACCCAATTAAACTAACCGAATGTAATTAAGCAGAAAGTAGTGTTCAACTCCAATGGTCCCATGAACATAAAATTCAAAGCTACTAGGTAAGGGGCCAATGACATACATAAGCTAACAAACAATTAGTTGTTAGTATATTGTGATATCGTTGCATTTTCTGGTAATTGTGTTTTGGTTTTTGCCTGTACATTTTAGCAAACGTACACGTATTACATATAGATTTTTGATACGTTTGCATGTAATATATGACACATGCATGGGATGAACTTCATCACCTAAATACGTGTCAAATTCAAATGTAGTGAAACTCAAAAAAAGAGTAACTAATTTCGAATTCGATTAAAAAGTCGTAACTATTACACCATTTTTAAATATAAATAAAAGATTAAAATATTTAATTTTAAAATTTAAATTAAATATATTAATATCTTCTATTAATTATGAACTCTTAAATAATTTTAAGATAAGATACGTATAAATTAAATTTTAAAATTATTGTATTTTGATAATAACGTATGATTCATTTAATTAACATTTTATGCAGATGAATATTGATCATCTATACTCATATATATTTTTAATAAAAAAAGAAATAAAAAAATCAAATTTTATATAATTTATTAAATTAATATTTCACGCAGATAAATATTGACGTGTTTATCTATATTTATATTTTTTAATAAAAAATAAAACTAAAAATTTCATATAATCATTTAAAAATTGGTCATTTAATTGATGAAACTCATTTAGTTTAAACTTTTAATTAGTAAACCTGAAAGAAAAGTATTATACTAAAATGTTATTATTTTATACATAAGTATTGTATATAGGTTTAGTTTCATAGATTATCACGAATTATATAAAAATATTAAATAAAACTATAGTAAAAAACAAACTCTTATATATTTTAACCAAAAAGAAACTCATATATAAATTGAGATTTTATTGTAATATAAATTAGTATTATTATGAGTAGAGTGTCCGGATTGAACAGTAGTTCCCACGTACAGAAGTGACAAAACAAAGGCTGCTCTGCCTTTGTCTTTAACATATCGCCGACACAACTTACGAGAGAGAAATGCAAATGCATGTTCAAAGCAACGTAAGGGGATAAGGATTATAGCATTATAGTGCGCACCATCATTTTTTCCCATATGATTCTCGCCTTATGCATGCATATATATATATATATATATATATATATATATATATATATATATATATATATATATATATATATGAATTTAAATTAAAGATAATTTATTATGATGATTTGTTAGGCCTAATGGTAATTAAAATCGATGTAGGTTTTTATTTTGAATTTCAAAATAAATAATATCCATCTACTCTTCCTTTAATTCGTATGGTGGTTACAAACAAAACTAATTGTAATTAACTACACAAAGAATAGGAAGGAGAGAGAAAAGTAACAAGTTCATCTTTCTCATAAAATTGGTATTTTCATCATTAAATATACCAGGAAAGGAAAGACACATAGGAGAAAATAATTGAGGAAGAACATTGATCAAGAACACTCAAATATATCATTATCATGGATTCAAGTATGTTCCTTACTCTCTTGTAGAAATTAATGGTCACTGAGAATTATGATCATATTAAAATTTTTAACTATGTAAAACTTTTTAAATTGATTGTAAATCGATAATGTATATTAAATAAATTTTAATTCTTTAATGAAAAAAACATTTTAATTAAACTTTATTAAATTCGCCTATTTTATTTGTACGTTATAACATAAACTATTTTTAAAATTAGTATAAAGTACTCTTAAAGTAGTTTATTTTTTCAAAACTTTTAAAGTAGTTTTCAAAATTATATTTTTTCTTTTTTAAGAGTCTATGTTTATACTTAAAATTAATCTAAGTTTTTGGTAAAAACAACTAATATTTGAGCTAAGGGTGAGTCAAATAAAAGATCAATCGAGCTAAAAACAACCCATAATAAAATTTGAAGATTATTCATTTAGGTATGGCAATGGAGCACGTTGGAGGACGGATTTTGCCTCTTCCACCCCCGCAATCTAACTAATTGAGGAAAATCCATTTGGAATCAATTTCATAACCGGTGTGAAATTTAGATTTTCATCATCGCCCACAATAGAGTTTGAGTTTTCCCAGTGGTTCGGATTTTTCAGCCCACACACACTCATTAATATATATAAAATTATAAATTTAAAATTCATATCTATTATAATTAATATAGTAAAATCATTATTATTAGACAATAATAAAATTATAAATTACTTTCTATAAAGATAAAATAATAATTTTTACTATTTAAAAAAATATTAAGTATATTCCATATATATGTATAAAAAATTATATTATAATTTGCAAGGGTTCGAACGTGGGCGCGAAATAGATATCATCACCCTCAAATTCGTTCATGTCTCTACAATTTAATTTCAAGAAAAACCTGCACATACATTCAATCAAATTTTACTAGTGCGAGTTATGTTGTCATTCCCCTATTGATTGATTTCTAACAAGATTGTACAAACGCTATGGCTGGTTGCTGTAAGAGATACTTCATCCTCTTAAGCTTTATTTTTGTTTTACCGTTCAAGCACAACTATAATATACGTCGAAATAAAAAAGAGAGAAGTGATTGCATTTAATGCTAGAAAACGTTGCAAAATGGAGGGGATAATGGTCATGTTTTCACATATTACATTTGAGTTTATCTAACTCGAACAAAGTCAAATCTTTTTTGGCTACAGTCATGTCCCACAATAACATGATTTGTTGTTCAACCTATAAATACTATTTATACAATACATTTAATATACTATTAAAAAAAATTAAGGAATTAAAGACCCTACAATCAAGAAACATAGTTCACTTTTTACCATAATCATTTAGAAGATATATAGAATTATTATTAACAACATTCTCTTATAAAAAAAGGGCATGTGGGCGTACTAATATCATGTATAATACTTCGCAAGTTAAAAATAAATATCATTTAACTTTATATATTCCTTTTTTTATTTATTAAAAATGCATTCTGACTTTGTATTGATTTAGGTGTATTAATTAGTATTGCATAAAGTCAACCCCTCCTTGAACCCTTCTTTCCCAAATCGTCCGGCACTTATTTATGTAAACCCATTCTTTGCTGTCTTCTTGTCCCTCTCTTTCACAATTATTTCTATTTCTTTTCTTCTTTTTCTTTTACGAGTCACGTCTCTTTCAAATTTTTTTATCCATTTTACATTTTTATTTTTTTAAATTTATGTACATTTTAATTATTAATAAAAAATAATTTTTTTAAAAAACAATTATCTATAAGATTATCTAAATTCAGAGTTTAAGTACATTTATTTTGTCTATTTAAATTCAACTCATATATTTACGAGAATTTATCTCGTACTAAAATAATATTATAAATATTATTTAACAATTTATAAATTTATATAACACAATAAACCTATCAATAATTTAAAATTTCAACTCTATTATAAAGAGAATAACTAACATGAATAAAATTAAAATAACAAAGAAGAAGAAGAAAATCCAAATGTAACAACCGAAATGAAAAAAATAAAATACTTTATTAAAAATTATAAATGAGTTTATTTGAATTTATATGAGC
>JBBPBT010000152.1:7196717-7215591 GCA_037974875.1 Cicer bijugum | reverse complement strand
AAAAAAAAAAAAATATAAAAAACTAAAACATTACCTAAAATTAAATTAAGGGAATGCAGATGTAATTTAGCCTAAAAAAAAATTACACTCAAACAAACAAACAAGTCTTAATCTAACTCGTTGATATATCAAACTAGTTAGACAAGATCAGATCAAACCAAATCAACCCTTTTGACAATTCTAAATACAAAAATGATAAAATTATTGAGGGAAAACTTGTATATATGGTGCTAGCACAAATATTGAATGACAATTTCACCCACCACTAAATATCCACACGGTAGATATTTATCTAGTCAATAAAGTGTGAAAATAAATTTACTTTAAAAAAAAGGCAAATGATTTTTTTTACCAAAAACAAGATATTTATCAATTAATTGGTAGAATATATAGAAAATAATATAAATTTAATGTTGTTAAAATTAAAAAGATAAATCTATAAATAAATTAATCATTTTTAAATTAATAATATATTTATAAATATAGTAAAATCAAAATTATCAAAGTATTTATGACTTTATTTTATAGCATTGTTCACTAAATCATTGTAATTGTTTGAAATTAATATATATATCAATTTGAATTAAATAATATCATAATAAAATAGTGTTACATTAGATGCAAATCATACTCTATAATAAATAAAGAGAATTAAAGAAAATGTAGAGGCAGAGACGGCCAGGTTAAGAAGATATAGAGACAAATAATTAAATTGAATGTATAAATTTGTATTGAACATTAGTAGAAGTTATACGAATCACGAATGTACACGTGTTTATTGCAATTTTATATGGTAATAAAAAATCATCCACCAATAAATATGCAAATTAAATTAATATTTGTAAGGAAGATAAAGATCCGTGTACAATTGTATCTACCGTTCCTCTCGAAAAAGATACTCAACTTGACAATTTGTGACATGTACTTGGACAATACATACACACTGCATAACTCATCGCATTGGAAATGGAAACTTCTAGAACTATATATGTAAATAATATCCATGACTAATTTCGATTAAAAAATACATCGGTTTATTAGATACACATATCATGATAGTATATATACTAGTATTTTAAAATGAATAAATTGTTTGCTTCCCTTCTTTACTAGTGATTTTGCTTCTACTAAATTAACAATTATATTCATAATTTATATGAGAAAATTGGTTAATAATTGTGTGTATAACATTACAATGTGATAGTAAGTGAATGTTAGAAGAGCAACTATAATCTTGATCTTAAAAATCAATATTGTAAAATAGAAACACAAGACAAAATATTTTATTATGGATTTTAACAAAATTTGTTTTTGTCTCTGACCATAGAGTATAGAGTAGATAGAGTTTTATTTTATTTGTGTATGAAATTAAAGTTTATAGTGTTACAAGTTTCATATAAATAATATTACAATTTATTTTACAATAATATCTTTCAATCATATTGTAGAGGACGAATCATTCCTTATAAAAAACAGTTGATTTAAACTATAAGGTCATATTAAAATTTGTTCAACTCTTTTGCCTCTTACTCACTTGATGATACTATGAGACGTATTTAAGAATAAAAAAATTAATTATTATTTCTACATATTATTGTTGGTTTTTCAATTAGAAAGTAAGGTCGACCCATTTCCTCTTAACTTGAATTTCGCATTATCACAACCGCATCTTAAATTGACCCATTTTTCAATAGGCTCGTTCATGTTAGTTCCATTTATGTAGATACATTATAGATAAATTATTGACTCCATGTTTGGGTCCTCTCATGATCATTTTCCCATTTTTAGGCTTTAAAGTTTAAAGAGTCATTTCCTTACCTCTCCTCTCATCTTGAAGACTAAGGAAGGACAACAACTATTGAAACTTCAATAATGTCTTTTTATACAAGAGTATTACATTGAATAAAATAAAATTTGATTAAATATTTGTATGTGTGGGTAGTTTTCACTCTATAGATCAGTTTTTGGGATTGTGTAGCAGTTAACTCAAATTTTAATATGGTATTAAGTTTATCCAAGATCTATTGGGTCACCTACAATTTGATTACCTCTATTAGGTCATTCACAAAGTATTTATAAGTAGTGGATAACCATCACTCCATAAATTAATTTTTATGGGGATTGTATAAAGTCCAACCCAAATTATAAGATTGAGATTCTCCCTTTAGTCTTTTGTTTAAACAACTTCTATTATGGATTGATATAACTTTAAAATTTATTATATCTTATTATCTTATAGATTTTTTTTTAAATTACTTGAATATTTTCAAGATAAAACTCTTCTTATCATTTATTACTTGATTTAATTTAGTACAATAGGTAGAAACTTGAAGATAAAAAAAAAGCATATATATATATATATCATTCAATCTCAGAAAAAAAATATTTTAAAAAAGTTGATATATTTAATATAAATTTTAAATTAAATACATTAATTTTTTTAACCTCACTTTTATTTATATATATTTGACAATGATAGTAATTAATTAAAAAAATATTTTATATAAAGAAATTGAAAAAGTTCCAAACATAAAATATGTGCGGCCAAACGAAACCTACCTCAATTGCCTTGATCACTCACACTATTTTATATCGCTAGCTGTTATTTCATCTTAATTTTTCATATTAAGATATCAATGAGACTTTGTATTTTTTAATTAACTTTTTTGAACCTCAGAATTTTAACAGAATAAAATTTTAATAATTTGAAGTTCAACTGTGAAATAAATAAAATTTGAATAGACCAACAAGAATTCATATTCGAATTATCTCAAATTATTTATAATAAATCACTTAAGCCACTCCTTATTAAGATAATTGCTTATTTTAAAACTAAACATGCATTGGCATTTGGCCTATTCTCTTTCGTTGGGCTATTGTGGGCACATTCGCATGCGCACAAACAATGCACTACTTTACAACATTAAAAAGTTTGGAACTTTGAAAATGAAATAGTCATAAATTATCAATATATGACAAAGCAATGCCATTCTCACTTTTCGTTTTTGTTTATTTTTTAATAATTTTAATGAAAAGAATTATAATCATGAATACAGCCTGTACGTGGACATATATATATTTATTGAATAGCAAAAATAAAATTAATCTTTTTTAGAAAAAAGTATATTATTGTCCCTCTTCATACATTGCATATATGTGGTCCAAACGGAAACAACTTGTAGGTTTTTACGGCTAATGTAATGTATGTGATGATTTAAAGAACCAAGAAAAAGGTTCGTAGAATTTTCACTTTTCTCGGTTAGGTTATGACTCTTATCGATGTAATCATTCTTAAGCTTTTAATGTTACTCCTTGGTGAAAAAATTCAATGATGGACTAACAAATTGTCTTAATTTCATTTAAAATTGATTTTAATCGAGTCATTGTTTTAATTTTATATAAAGACTAAATAAATTTTTTAAAAAGTATTGTTGATCTTCATTAAAGTTTAAAAAAAATTTAAAAATTATTCTACGATAGACCGTACTATCTTTGAGGGTGACCATAAAATGCACGGTAGACACGTTAAAGATTATCAAAGGAAGCTTGATTTATATGGAGACACTTATGTTTTACATGTGTTGGAATTTGAGTTTCAAAAACTATTTAAAAATCATAATTTATGTCACCGAAGATATTACTGGGTTGAGTCGCGGACTAGGTCGCTCTCTTTAAGACGTTTCGCGGCACTGTCCAAATTGTGCAAGGCAGACTATCAACCACGAAGTCCCAGGATAAAACAGCCCAGATCACTGTATCGGAGTTCTAGTGCACTGTAGAAAACCGTTCTATAATTACACCCTCAATATGACGCTTAAAGCCACTCTTAATATGACGGTTAAAGTCACTCTCAATATGGTACTACGACCACTCATAACTACAGCATAACGACCGCTCTAAAAATAAAAAACAACATAACGACCGCTTTAAAAACCAAAAGGACTACGGCATAACAGCCGCTCTAAATCGAAGGGACTGCGGTATAATAACCGCTCTAAAAAACCGAAGGGACTACGATATAATAACCGCTCTAAAAAACCGAAGGGACTACGGTATAATAACCGCTCAAAAAACCGAAGGGACTACGACATAACAACCGCTCAAAAAACCGAAGGGACTACGACATAATAACCGCTCTAAAAACCGAAAGGGACTACGGCATAATAACCGCTCTAAAAAACCGAAGGGACTACAACATAATAACCGCTCTAAAAACCGAAAGGGACAGAAAGAAAAAGGAGAAGTGGCTCGAAATTTGGCGAGCAGAATATAAGAGGGAGAAAAGAAAAAGTTGGGAAAAGCATCCAACTTTGGTGTGTTTTTCACAATAGTTTGATACCCATTAGATAGTGATGGAATTATACTCAGATTTCTTTTCTAAGCAATGTAGGACTTTAGTATGTATAGATTTGAAACTACTCAAAATAAATGTGGGATTTCAAAATTATTTCTTTCCAATGTGGGACTAAACAAGTTTCTTTCCACTTAAATTTACAATAAAATTTTTTTTCCAATGTGGAACTTCAACAAATTATTAAATTCACACAATAATATAATTATTTTCCAACAACATGAAAAGGGGTGCAGAAAGGAAAATGTGTAATGCAAAGATTTTTTTAGCTTAACATCGTTACATAGTAGCATTTTGTTGTGTAGATACTCGGAGTTAGAAGTATCATATTACTTCAAAAAATAAAAGATAAACAACATACAAGTGAGAGACTCATAATTCTAATACCTTCAATTATTTAACTAAGATGTGGTTGCTTTTAACTCAATATAGATGATCATTTGGACTTCTCTCATGGTCCAACACATTCTTCACCAAAGGAGGTGATGTAAAGTCCAAGTTCTTTCGTGGCTGCATCAAGAAAAGAAAAAGAGCAACTAAGATTTTCAGTCTGAGCTAAGAAATGGAAGATTGGAAGGGGTGGAGGAGATTAAAAATGGCATATTGTAACACTTTAAAGAATACTTCAAAAGTAGAAAAATCTATCAATAAAAAAAATTCACTTTTAATCAAATCGATGTTATAGATAATGAACTCTTAATTAATACTTTTACGAAAAATAAAATTAGAGAAACGGTTTAGATCTATAACAGTCAAAAGAATCCGACAATAAACAAAATCAATTTTGATTTTTAAAAAGAATTTTGAGAGGTCCTGAAGAAGGATTTTTTTTTTTAAATTTATTTAAGAATTTGATGCTAACGAGCAACTTGTAAAAGGATAAAATAGTTAATTCATTATCTTCATTTCAAAGGTAGAGAACTCTCAAATCCTTGGGAATTATAAATTAATCTCTCTAATTGGGTGTCAGAAATATTGTTGAAAAATCATTTGAGACGGGTTATAAACAAGGTCATCTAAGAAACGCAGTAAACTTTTGCAAAAGATCATAAAATTCTAAGTGGAGTTCTCATTGCAAAAGAAATAGTGAATGATGCAAAAAGAAAAAAGATTACAAAAATGCATATGACCAAATAGATTGGGAGTATCTCGAATTTATCATAGAGAAGATGAGTTTGAGTGATAAATAAAGACAATAATAGATTACAAAATATTCGAAATCAACATCAATATCTATTTTCGTAAATGAAAGTCCAACAAAAGAGTTTAATATGAGAGGATTTCTACAAGATAGTTCATTAGTGTATTTTCTCTTCTATAATATTTAACATAATTAGTTTTTAACAATCGAATAATTAATGACTTTAAATATATTTTTTTTTTAAATTTAAAAAATTTGATTTTAATTGTTACTTAAAAAAAATTGTTTTACTCGTTGTACAGTCTTTATAATAAATTCTAATTCTAATTAACACTTTAAACCACAAAATTTCTTTCTCATTCTACCTTGACAATGTTTTTACTTTGTTGATTTTGGAGTATGTTGTAAGCTAGTAAATGTTGGAGATGCTCATTATTTATCTCACTTGTTAAGATCCACAGAAAACTAATTAAAAAAATATACAATCTAATTCATCTATTAAACATAAAATGTAATCTAATTCATTTGTTATTATATTTTGATGGATAGATTTTCATTCAATTCGTTTATTATTATTTTTTAACATTCTAATAAATTATATATCTATAATAATAATAATATTTTTTATTTGTTACTAAAAATAATTTACTGGTTATTATAAAAAAGTTTTTTAAAGACCACCAAGGTAATGGACGACAGAGCTTCGAAGATTACCGATAGTCGACCGTCAACCCAAACAACTCCTATATATATATTATTCAATTAATAATTAATAAAATATAATATTTAAAAATAATGAATAAAATAATTTTTAAAATTCATTATTTTAAAATAATAAAAGAAAATATTTAAAAAATAATAATAATTCAACAATACTTTTCTGTTAAAAACAATTTATTAATAAAACATATTTTCTAAATTAAATATAATATATTTTCTTAAAATATATATTTTAAAATAAACTAATGTAATTTATCGGATTGTATTAAAAAGGATATATTATATATTCGATTTTGAAAAAAAAGTTGGATTACTTGGATGGATTAGATCCTTCTATACTTTTAAATGGACAAAATTAAATTTAATCTATTAACAATTTTATTGTGTAGTTAATGAATTAAATGAATTATGGGTGAGTGTGAAAATAGGTTGAGTCGAAATAAATTTTGTTAGATTGGTTTGTGAAATATCTAAGGTCTAAATTTATTTGTCATATACTTACTTTTTAGGTTTGATTATGATCTTAATAGAAGTCTAGCCTAATTAAAAGTCTATTTTATTTTAATATTTTTAAATAAGTAATCAAACATATTTTTAAATAGATTGACAAGTTAATATGACAATAAAATCAAGTTTAATTTTGATATTTAAGATACATTTTAAAAAATATGACTTTATACATATCCTACTTCAATACTATTTTATAATAATACATTTAAATATATTAACAACTAAATAAAATTAATATGTGTAATTAACTAAAAATTAAATATTTAACAAAAATATAAAATAATATAATAATTCTAATAATAAAATACAAAATTATTTATTTTTATTTAAAAAGTCGACATAATAAATCTAAATGGACTTGTAACTATATTTTTAACTTTTTTTTTAGAAACATTGATCTTGTCTATTTAAAAAATATATATAATATGACTTAAAGGTGATGTATACTAGACCATAAACTTCTTTTAGTTGATATGTCTCATTCGCACTCCTAAAATAAATCATATTATCTCCCTATTTGTATCATTTAGTTGTGTACATCCTTTACTGGTTTAGCCTTTTTGATAAATTGTCTTTCCAAAAAACATTAATGCATTGTATATTGTATAGAAAAAACAAAAAATAGAATGGACAATGACTTTGCAGAGGCAACAACAGCAAGACACCTGTGTGGCTCACATGTACCAACTTATCATAATTTTCTGCCATAAAATGAAACATAGTTGGTCATGAAATCTGCCCAAGTTCATGAACATGTACTACCTAGTACACACCCAAATTCACAACCTATTTTCTATAACGGTGCAACTTGGTTGGTAATCAATCATTAAGACACAAAGTAAGACAAATTTATTCTAATTGTTAGGCGATTGTATGTCTAAATTTATATGTAACATAAACGAATTCAAACAAAAATGTCCATGCAATTGTATGTTTAAGAAATTATTAGAAATTTGATCCATCTATTTCCATATTTGAGGATGTACTTTCATGTGTCACATTTTCAAATAATTAACATCTAACTCATTAGTTTGCTCTTTGAGTTTTGAAAAAATAACCTCCACTTTTTATAGATAATTAAATATATATATTATTTGGCTTTCGAATTTCAAGATAGTTATTTTTGTATAATGCATCCGATATGTATATGCCAATTTACTTAAATTAATATTCCATTAGGTGATTAAAACATTTTTATTTGTATTTAATTTTCTAGCATATCATTTATACATAAATTAATTAATTTTTCTAAATATATACTTAAGAAGCTAAATTACTCACATTTAAAATAGATATGTCATAGATTTACAATTAAGATCATCGATCAATCTTTACAATCAGAACATTGACACAGATTCTCAATTAGAGAGAATCCAAATTTTTTATAATATACCATAATTTTAAAAAAATTATATCAATAATCTTATTTTTATACATTAAACCATATAAAATTTTATATTTTCCATTATACCAGAAATAAATAATCAAATAGCAACTTTTTCACCACTAAATCTGTACCGGTGGTTGAGGCTACCACACACCACTATCTACATGTTATAATTTTAAAGGTAGATTTTAATGATTTTATGAACCAAAGTTTAAACTTCCAAAAATATTAAAACGGTGTTTGCCTACAATAAATTCATCTATGCAATCTTAAATATCTAAAACTCGAGTATCTAAAATGAGTGTATCTTTTAGTCTCTAAAGCTAGAGTATCTATTTCCGATATTTTGAGGGTACTGACCCCATAAATAATGATTGACATCAAGTAAAACAAAAATCCAAAAAAAAAAAGAAATATGAATGATGATGGACACAGACAGAATACAATACACTCACTCTGCAATCGAGATTATTAGGATCTTATCTTTGATTCTCTTCTATACTTTTTTCTAATTAAATATTTTCTTTTATTTCCAAACTGTACGGATCAATACACAAAATTATATGCGTCATGCATAATATCTGCTTGCATGAGTTCAGCAAAAAAAATATCTGCTTTCAAATGTTCCACAAAACCAAAATCCTTGTACCACTATAATTTAATATCAAATTATATTTACGATAATTTTATCATGTACATAATTCATATATCATATATTTTGGATTTTTCATGAGATTTTTGTATACAAAAACACGGAAAGAAAATAAATAAATAAATAAATAATAATTGGTGTTTTTTAAATAATATATATAGAAACAGTGTTGTTTATGTATCATTATTATTTTTTTTACAAATAGAAGGCCTAAACCTTGTGTATTATTTGATTGGTTGAAAATATGAGGAAAAAATAATAATGAATGTAATGATTTTTGTTGTTGATGAAATCAGAAATATCAAGTTACATTAGTGGCAGATCTAGAACTCAAATTTTGAACAATAAATTATTGCTACATATAAGATGGTGAGAGTGACGAGACATCAAAGAATTCATCTTTAAAAAAATAATCATTGATTAATTAGGAAAATATATATATTATTACTATTAAGAAGAAGATAGAAAATCTTATCATCCCCTTTTTTCAACTTTATATTTTAGTTGATGTAAAATTAAGGTCCACTATAATTTATGTAGATTGAACTATTGTATAAAACTCTAAAATTAAAAAAAATTATTATTAATTATAAATTATTATATGTTTTATAATAATTTAATAATAGAATGTAATATTTTATGGTGGAGGTCTTCAAATCGATTTCCATTCAAAAATAATATAAACTTAAACTAGTGTGACACAATCCAAAGCACAAATGTAAAAATCTCATCTTTACCAAATCTAACAACGCAATATGACAAACAAATAAGTAATATCAGCCAACTTGATGACAATGAAATGAGATTAATTTATTTATTTTTCAATTATCCACTTCCAAGAATTAATTAATCCATTGTTAAATGAGATGGAAAGATTGACCATGTACTTATATATATTCTAGTAACTTTTATAAGTGCGGTTTTAGATGTGATCAACACTTTCTTATGTGTGAGTGTCAACTTGTTTAATAGTCATAATACTAGTGCCATAATAAGCCTTAATTAGATACGTCTTACAAAAAGATACTTCATTTATCCTAAATAGTTCATCTATTTGTAACAATTGTATTTTTTAATATACAAAAAGATACTTCATTTATCATAATAAGCCTTAATTATTTCAATTTTGAATATATTTTCTAACAATTGTATCTTTTAATATTACTTGTACCATTTCGAACATAATATTTCTATTATAAATGTATGACATTGATAATATTTATTAAGAATACATTTTTAAAAGTGGTATACTTTTTTTTATTTTTTATTTTTTAATATATATAAAATTTCAAATGACTTAATTATTTTAAGACATATAGAGTAATCAATTTGGCTTATTAATTAATAAATTAAACAATGAGTATTTTTTGTTTTACTTTTGAACTATGCAAAATTGATTTTATTAGTGTAGAATTGATTTTAATTACTTTCAAAAATTATTTTAACTTAGAAACTCAAATTTTTTATCACAAAAATTTAATTTTTTTATCTTCAAATTTAATGTTCAACTTATTGTGGTTTTAGTATTCTATGTGATATTTCAAAAGTAACAAGTCTTACATAGAAGAGTATAGGAAACACATCTCATTTTTAATAAACCATTTGAACATAAAGTATTTTTTATTTAATTTATTTTTGATTAAAATCAATTTTATAAAATTAATTAAAAAATAATTTTTTATGACCACATGTCTCAAGACACTTTGTTTATGTTGGGGTGCTAGAAAGTTAAATTTATAAATAATTTGGCCATCCTTTCCTTTTATGGAGTAGTAACTTGGCTCCAGCTATCATTTTGGATCTTTCGTTTGTAAAGTGAAACAAAAAGGAGATAGTGATGGAGACATGCCACTCCCACTAGCACTTAATTGTGACACTTTGATGAAAATGAACATTCACCTCAACTCAAAGGATATATTATATGATGATGATGATGAAGATGACGTGATTAACCCCAATCCTCTTTAAGTTTTGTTGGATTTGGGCCATTTGGCAGATATGACACTCATCCATTAATAATATATACTATGATCAAAAAAAGGTTATTTCGCTATTTCAAGATTCTCTATTCCCTTTGTAACAAAGGGTGTCGGGTGTAGAATAGATCTACATTCATTAATAATAATATTTTCATCCCTATATCTTTTTGCAATTCAATTTATATCTTTTAATTTCCATTTAGGATGACACTTTGACATGACAACATGCAAATCCCTATTGGAATTCATCATTTTTTATTAGGAAATTTTGTTTTAATTAGATGCACATTTACTAATGTTTCTCTATATTCTCAAGTGGGGTAGAGGTAAAATTGAGAATTTTGATATCCGTCCACACCTAAAACAAAATTCATTTTCTATCTTATCCTACTTATCTTCATATATCCCTTGAAAACACTATATATGCATGAAAAATGATAAATAATGAATTTTAAATTTGGAATAACAATATACATAAATTTACTATTGAATATTGAGTTTAACATAATTGATTATACTCATATAACATAAATTTGAATTTAAATTCTCCCTAGAAAAGATAAATATCCACATATAACATCAAATGCACCTCAAATAGAATTAATTATCTTCAGTAGAAAGAATCTATTAAAAAAGTCATAAATTTAAATTTATAAACATTGTTTAATCTTTTTAAATTAACAACTAGTTTTATAACTTAATAAAAGTAATTCATATTTAAAATATATTTATGATTTATACATACTCATATATTTATAACAATGTTATTGTAACTTTATAGTGGATGAGGTGGTGTGGAGTGGGGTGCGGATGATCATGTTGTTTTTTATTTTTGGAAGATTGAAATATAATTTTTAGGCACAAAGGATATTACTTGATTAAGTCGCGAATTAGACTACTTTTTATAAGACGTTTCGTGACAGTGTTTAAAATTATGCGAGACATATGACCAACCACAATCTTCTCAAGTTAAAACAATTTAGATGTATTGATTTTACTACTATATTATAGAAAATTGTTTTAGATTTATATCCTATAAATATGGTAGTGAAAACCGCTTGAAAATATGGTAAGATTATTGAGACAAAATCTCAATTTAATATTTTGATGAAAACACACAAAAAGTTAATTAAGAATTCTAATTATGATTCTAAGTGTTTTGGTATTTAACATGTGCATTTGAGTGTGTTAAAACAAGATAGGTATCAAACATCACAAATCATATCTCATTAAAATCAAAGAAAACAGTTATGGAGAATAAAAATTGTTCTTAAAGCAGTTCTGGAAAATGAAGATTGATCTTGAAGCAGTTTTGGAAAACGAAGATCGATCTTGACTTATTGCTGAGAAACGAAGAACAATCTTCGTTTATGGTAGAAACAAGAATAATCAATTTCCTTGTAAAAGATTGGATCCTGGAAACACTACTCATCTCATATCTTCATATAGAATCAACAAGGATCAATCTAAATCATATTTGTTCCAGAATTCGAAGAATCAAAGACATGCTTCATTAAAAGCATAATACAAAATCATTCTTCATATAAAGCAAGTGCAAGTACAAAACTACAAGCTATAAAGTACACTACTGATTGTACCTTTCTAAACCTGCACACGTGACTAAAAAACATGATTTCCACTCAGTCAACTGACACAATCACAAAGTATAAGATAATTCATCACAAACAAATTCGAAGAACAATCTTGGATCTCAAGATCGATCTTGGATGCAGTTTTGATCAATGTTGCTTTTTGGCAGACTTTATCCAACAACTATTTCATGACAGCTAACCCTATTTCAACGATCATATGAGTTGTTTCAAGCCTTCTTGAAGTCTATAAATGCAACTTCAATATGAAGAACAATACACAACTCAAAGTGTCAAGCAAAGCATCAATCATTTCAATCATACTCAAGTGTCTCAATATCATTCTTAAAGCTTGTTGTTTTTAATCTTTGTGTTGTGTTAGAATCAGTAATAACTGAGTTCTAATTATAGAATATATTTCTCAAACAAGAGTTGAGACATCTCATATTCTAACAAAACAATCTCATCATTATTGTAAAACTCAAACTATAAGAGTTTAATATAGTTTGGATAGATTGTAAGAAATTCTATCAAGGTTGATAGGTGACCTGATTGAACTCCTTTCTGGGTGGAAATGTTTTAAGTTTGTAACAGATCAAGGTTGATCTGAACTAGGTGTTGTAACACCAAGAAGGTTCTTGTTTTGAACACTTAGTGGAAAATCTCACGGTTGTGAGGATTGGACGTAACCCGGGTTAGGTGAACCAGGATATATCCTTGTGTGATCTCTCTATCTCTATTTACTTTATGCTTGATAATCAGATTTTATATTGATAAAATTGATATTGTTGTTTTTTGACTAACCAAGATCGATCTTCGTTAAAACCAACATCAATCTTGAGTTAAACTTTTTAAAAGGGACAATTATAATTCAAACCACCCTTCCTTATAATTGACATTGTTACTTCAAAGATATGATATTGTTGTTTTTTGACTAACCAAGATCGATCTTCGTTAAAACCAACATCAATCTTGAGTTAAACTTTTAATTTTAAACATAAACTTTTTAAAAGGGACAATTATAATTCAAACCACCCTTCCTTATAATTGACATTGTTACTTCAAAGATGACTAGTCAAAAATATGAAAGGACAATTTTTTGATAAAGGAACAAAGATATGAGATGAATGTGAAAGGTGATAATAGAAAAAACTCATAAAATTCAGAGTTTTGTTGCACTTTGCAAACTAAGCAGAATCCCCTATTTATAGAGGAACCAACAATCGAGCGTAGTAGAAAATGTGGCTCAGTTTGACCAGCTCTGCAAAAATGTTACACATCTAGTTTGATTAAGTATATGAAACTATTGTGCGTCCAGTTTAATCGGGTCTGCAAAAATCAAGAGAAATTAAACACAAATCGGATCGGTTGTTGACTTGATTGAAGGTAAAAGAAAAACATAGAGAAAAAGAAAATGCACCCTAAAAAGTTCTTTTATTTTTTCAAATACTAAAAAATAATAAATCACTTAACTCAAGTCCAAGTCCAGTCGGTCAAACAATGAGTATGTGCGATATTCAATTTGAATGTATTTTCTCTATTTCACAAAATTGAGTACTATTTGAGACACATCTCAATTATGGTACATCTACCTAATAAACATTACTAGAATGACACCCTAATATATAGAACTTCTACAATTTTTTCAATTCACAAAACTCAATCTTTAACCACTTAATATATAAGTTCCAACATTATTTTCTACTATTTCACATGCTCATTTTAACACTTCATTAGAAAAGATTTTTCTCCCAATCCCCACAAGATAATAATATCCCCTTGTGGGGCTCAAACTAGATAGTGATACATAAATCTCAAGTACGAGTGTAATTAATTGACATTCTTATGTAAAAGATGTTGAACTCAAATTTAAATTTAATTGTAGATAGATATAATGACTCCGTGGTGACATCATATATGTAATGACTATAAAGAAATTCAATATGAAAGTCTATAAGAATTTAATTGACATACATAAATTAAATAAAAAAAATTAGAATAATATAACAATATTTGATTTAAAAATATTTAGTTGTCATCTCTAAAATAAGTATGCAGTCAATTACTTTCATGACCCCATATCGAAAAGTCATACAAGTGGGTTTTGTATCTAGTTAGTCAAGTAGTGCGACTTCTATATCACCAACATACAAGTCCACACAAAACAAAATTATTGATCAAATGCAATTCAAAATCACCCAAATTTGACTGAAATCTTGATTTATTAGTGTTTACCTCGATCTATAGTACAATATAATTTGAAAACATGTGCGATCCTTATAAATGCTATTAGCGTATATTCGTTTAGACATTGGTCATTATCACTCATAAATGCTATTGTCGAATTGTCCATCAGAGAAACTAACCAAAACCGTGGGCCAAACAAAACAGAATTCATCAGTTTTTTTTTAGTTTGGAATTAGATGTTTGGACTCTTAATTAATTATAGAGCACCCATTTTGGCATCTTACTTACGTCCTCATTTTCCTCACCTTCTGAATGGACTATATTCCCAAATATTTTTTTACATTTTAATATTATTATTTTTTATAGTGAGGGTTACTTTAACTCATTTAATACGTATTTGAGAAATTACTATAAATAAATAAAATAAAAATGGTAGTGATAATTTTACCAAATTATTTTTATTAAGCATAGATGTAATTTTTTATTATCACAAATACGATTGAAAAATACTAATATTTTGGGAGTAATGTAGACAATATAAATTACAGAATACAGTTGAAAAAATAATTAATATTATATTAAAAATTGAAAGTAAAATTTATTTTGAAATATTTTTTTTGTTAAAGTGATACTAATTGTAAGATAATTGAAGCGTTGGATAAACACCATTGATAAATATATATCCCATCGTAAATTATTAAATGCATTTGTTAGAGTAGCAATAAAATACTCCCTCCGGTTTTAAATATAAACGAAACTAGATTAAAAAAAGTTGACTTATTTTGTGAAAATTAAATTAAATACATCAATTTTTTTTAAATCAATTTTCCTCATATTTAATATCAAAAGGATTATGGTCATTTTGAAAATAATTGAGGAGAGGAGATAAGTATATTCTAGCCTAATTAGTAGTCTCGAGTTTGACCTTTAATCTTGGAGATGCGACTTTGTTAAATATTATGAGTTGCGTTAGGAATGAGTTAGACCAATCATATAATATGTTTAGACCAATAGATTATTTAATAGTCTTACATTTAGATGGGCTTTGTTCCTCAATTAAAGAACGAGAAAAAAATGTGTTAGATTCTCTTATGAATGAATGAATGTTATTTTTTTGTTTAACTCTTAAATGAGAGTATTATATGGCGATGCACAATTTTAGGTGAGTTATAATATTTGTAATCTTATTTGAGATAGTAAATATAGTTTTCTTGAACATTTAATTTTTGCAAACATAGACAAAAAATACTAAACCACATTTATTCTTGTGTGATATATTTTTCCTTTCATTTTTATGAGTGTTTTTATCTAACAATGGTATATGAACTATTGGCATTATGATATTTGATCAGAATATAAATTTTACGATATAGTAGAGCACATTAAAGAAATTTTGGTGTTAATAATATAAATCAACAGAGAACAAGGGGACAAAAAGAAAGTACATATGAAGACTGAGATTCCATTCAAAATGGCAAGATTTAAAAAATGAGGGCTACAAAGTGAATATACACTAAAGCATAAAAGGGTAAACTACTAATATCTAACACTTGGTACATGAAGGTCTTGATCAAACATTAGAAGAGGAGAAGTCTACTAGAATGAGTACTTATGATTAGAGTAAAATTTAGAATGAGTGTAGGTGTGATTTGATTTGATTGGTTTTGGCTCTCGATATGAAATACTTCATTCGTTCTTATTTATAAACAAAAGTGAATCAATAAAAGTCGATGTATTTAATCTAAAATTTAAATTAAATATATCACTTTTTGTTGATCTATTTTTGCTTATAAATAAGAATAGATAGAGTACATATATTGAATGAGACAAAGAACAATTGTTGTTATATCACATTTTAGAGTCGTATTTATACCAAGAAAGAAGATTAAAATGTTTTACAATGAGAGTGGATGATATTGATGTGTAAAAAAATATAATAAAAAGATAAATACTAATAAGTACTTCCGATCACACTTATTAGTGATTCAAAAATAAAAACTAAATATTAAAAATACATTGAAATTTGTTTATTTAAAAAAAATTGTACATTTTATCATAAAATAAGTTGGCCTTGATGTTTAAACAAAATATAATGAAAATTATTATATTTTACAATAAGAGTGATTAAATTATGCAAATTCATTAATGAAAATTAAAATATTCGCTATCAATATGAATACTCAACACAATAGTAAATTTAGTCTTTGTCAACCACTTAAACAAAATCAACATGTGGATTGTGACCAGACTTTGTGTTTATTTCGAATTAAAAATTTGGAAAATATTTATTTGTCTCTTCGATTTTGTCCATCCAATCGAAAGTACTATCAGAAACTAAGTCTTGATAATGTATTTTACATTATCGAAAATTAAGATCAGATAAAAATAATAAATATAGGATGAGATTTGGTGTTTGGCATGTGAAACCCAAATTACAATAATGAAAAGCATATAAATAAGAAGAAAAAAATTGAATGAAATATGACCTATCTTAGGCTTTACATTTTTGCCCAAAAATACCGTGTTTTGTACCGGGCATCTCCCAATTTTACCTGCCACCCCCCAGTCATGAATAAACGACTATTTTACCCTCCATTTTATATATAAAACCCCAAAAAAAAATTTACTTTCATTTTTCACCTAAGTCATTCGAAAGTTTCAAATATTGGAATCTGATCCAACCCATTCCTCGAAAGTTTGAAAATTTCGAATCTGAAAAGTAAGTAAAATTCGAAACTTTGCATGTGTGTGAAAGCTTCGAAATGCATCCTCGAAATTTTTGGAAGCTTCAAAACCAGAACATTCGAAATTTTGCATCAAAGTGAAATGTTCGAAATGCATGGGTCGAAATTTTTGAAAGCTTCGAAATAAGAAACTTTTGAAAGTTTCTTTGATTTTGAAAGTTTCGAAATAGTGAGAGGTTGAAGGAAATGAAACTTTCGAAATGGAGTTCGAAAGTATTAAAGTTTCGAAATTAAGGTTGAAAGATTCGAAATGCATTTCAAAAGTTCTGAAATCCATCAAAATATTGAAATGTATTTGCGTTTGGCCAAATTATTCGCAACATTATATATGGAAACTTATTTGAACATTTTGAAAATTTTAAAACATGAGATTTCAAATGTTTGGTTTATATGAAAACATCCAATTTCGGAAATTTAGAAAACGAAAGTTCCGAAATGCATTTTTTTTTAATAATAAATAATAATAAATTAATAGTAATAAATAATAATAAATATATAGTAATAAATAGTAATAATTAATACTAATAAATAGTAATAAATTTCCTACTTAATTTAAAAAATAATAATAAATTTAATTAATAATAATATTATAAATTTATTTTTTAAAATAAAATTTTAATTATAAATTAAAACTTTCGAAAGTTTCGATTTTTTTGAAATTTTTGAAATTGAATTAAATTTGAAATTTTCGAGCATCACATTTCGGAAGTTTCAAATTTATCAAAACTTTTGAAAGTTTGGATTTTTTAAAAAAATTATGGGTCTAAATTTTTTGAAAAAGGACAAAATAATCTTTATAAAAAAATGGGGGTGGAAGGTAAAAGTGAGTAGATGCACGGTACAATTCCCAAAAATACCCGTCAACTTATCTGAATTTGGACGTTATATTGATATCTTGAGTGAAAGGCCCTTGTTACACCCACACCATTTTATTGTTATTCTCACCCCCTCCACTTCTATGTTTTTTACCTTAATAATATCATAGTCTTCTATCCTCATGACATTATTTTGTTACTGTATGTAAATTTATTTTGACTATTAGATAATAAATTTCATCATATTCCATTTGATTCAATGGTGACACTTATCAATCTAGCGTTAAAAGTAAAAAATTTATCTCACTTGTGAATTATAAATCTTTTTTAATCATCATCCACTATGTATTATAGAAGCAATTGCTAACCAATCTTATAATATATGAGGAGTAATCAAGATACTCAAAAAGTAACTTTGAAACATAGTTATTATATTTAATAACTCATTCTAAATATTAAATTTTCTTGATCCAATTGTCAAATTAATATTTTTTTTACTAAATAAATGAAATCTTCTAATTGTTAAAACTATTAATTACATGACGAATGAACTTATATAAGTTTTTTGAAAATATAAATAAATATTAACCTCATATTACAAAACTACAAATTTTATATAAAATTTGATGTGCTTTCCTTTCAAAAATAAAATTAAAACTTATAATGTGTTTAATTAACTATACTAAGATTATTTGAACCGATTTCAAACATTCTGCTTGATATGTGTCACCTTATTAACAATTCTCTTATTTTATTTGTTTACTTATAAATAATTTGATTGAATTTAATACAGTGATTC
>JBBPBT010000152.1:7175795-7195965 GCA_037974875.1 Cicer bijugum | reverse complement strand
TTAAAAAAGTATTTTTTTTAACATTACAATAAGTAATAACAATCATAATCATATACAAGTGATGTATGATAATACTTTTTAATATTATTTGTATTGACTCAATTTGATAATAATTTTATTTTAATAGTATATATATATATATATAATTTATAAAAATAAAATTGAATTTCTATTATATTATTTTAGTTATAATTATAATAATACTAATAATTATAATTAAGATTTATAATTTATATATAAATAATTGTTTTTCTATCCATCCGTGCAATGCATAAATTCAACTACACTAATTAATTATTAATATAATGCAACAATAACCGACAATTATATTGCTTTCCTAAAAAAACAATTATATATCTTAAATTCAATCCAATGTTGTACCCAAAAAAATTCAATAAATTCCTACAAATTAAATAAACTAAAATTCCTTAATTAATTACTATATTGAGTCAAAATAATTTAAGTTACTATAAATTTGTGATTGCAATTATCATTTTCCCATTTTAATGTATATCCAAACAGAATCATAATAAATTGACAGAATATAGTTGTTACTGTCTTCAGAAACCAAAAACAAAAAACAATATTAATTTTGATATTAATACACAGTGTTGATGTTAAACACTGAACAAATAAGGATCACTACAGTGGTTGACCTTCCATAATCACAAGAAGATGAAAATGGTGTTTTCAATTTGAATCAGAATCAACAAATAAGGATCATTACAGTGCTTGACCTTCCATAATCACAAGAAGATGAAAATGGTGTTTTCAATTTGAATCAGAATCAAAAAAATTCAGATGGCGTTTGATGAAGTGGCATATTCAAGGCCTCTTTTTCTCACGATCTACACTGTTGTCATAGTTGGCATCGTTGTTTCATCTTTATATGTCTTCTCCGCCATACACTACTCTTCTTCTGCTTGGTCCTCTTTCCCTCCTCTTTCAAGTACCCTTTTAACTTTTACCTCTTTTTATTCTATCTTCCATGGATTCATGTTGGTTTTGTCATAAATGTGAAATACCATTTTTTAATTTTACATGTATTGTTGTTGGTTTTAGTTGGTTATGTTGTTGTTGAAATTTGAAATCATTTTGCCATTGGTTAATGTGTGTATAATGTATTGTTAATGAGTAGGGATTGTAATTGTTTCTTTTGAGAAATAGAGTTTTATTAATATGGTTTTGGTGTGTATAAAGGTCTAATTATATCTTCACTGCTAAAAATGTGTGTACAGTGTTGTTAAATAGTGTAGTGGAAATTTGAACAAATTACTATTGTTCCGCAATAGGCTATTAGAACAAAATATTGTCAAATAGCAACTATAGAGGCGCTATAACATGTTACTAATGGAATTTGAACAAACTATTGTTTTCCGCCATTTGCGGTTGACAACACTAGTGTGCTGATATTTCTATTTATACACCAAAACTATAGTAAAGGAGTTTTTCATTACTACTTGTAAATCATTTCATTGAACTTGCATTAGTAGTGTAGTGGCATCTTTCAACTAGTCTTTGGTTGTTGTTGCCACTCCTTGTGTATGACCCTTTTCAATTCATCAAGCATTGGTCTTTGTGTTTTTTTTTCCCTCTCTTTCTGCATCTCATTTGTATATGTGAATTCAAACATTGACTGAGCATGTTTTTCAGATGAGGATTCTCGGCTTTCAGATCAAAAGCTTAATGGTTCTCAGTCAGAACCTGTACATGTTGTGCCCTCTGCTTTACCTGAGCCACAAATTGTGTTGAAAAAACCTGTTTTCAATGTTTCACATCGCAATAAAAAGATGCCACCTTTAAAGGATTTCAGACTGACCAAAGAACTGGTTCAGCAAAGGGTGAAAGATAACATTATAATAGTGACCTTTGGTAACTATGCATTCATGGACTTTATTCTGACATGGGTTAAACAATTGAATGATCTGGGACTTTCCAATTATCTTGTTGGTGAGATTGCTGTTTTAACCCTTCTATCACTGTGTTTTGTTGTGTTTCATAATGGCCCTTGCTAGAAATGCATATATGGTATTTTGTACAGTTTATTAGACTTAGATATGTGTTTGAATTCTACCTTTTAGGTGCAATGGACACCAAATTATTGGAGGCACTTTATCAGAAAGGAGTACCGGTTTTTGACATGGACAGCCATATGAGCACCGTAGATGTTGGCTGGGGTTCTCCAACATTTCACAAGATGGGGAGAGAAAAAGTTATTTTGATAAACTCCATACTGCCTTTTGGTTATGAATTGTTGATGTGTGATACCGACATGGTTTGGTTGAAGGTGCTTTTCTCCATTCCTTAATATATGTTTGATTATAATGGTAATTGGTTATCCCTATGCTTGTGTAGTTTTGTATGAATGATCGAAAGTCAAAAAGAGAAGCAAAATGTAGATTGACTATGAGTTTAATTTTTCCTTTCATCTAACATGTATGCAATAAAGCTATCAAAAGTTATGTAGTTTTTTTTCCAACTTGTTACATCACTAATCTTATCTTGCGTCCTCTCTTTTATTTTGTTTCAAATTTGGTTTATTCCCAAACTAAAGGGACCAAAAATGCAATTAAGTCTCTGTATATATTAATTGTCTTCAAGCCTAAGATGTGTTTGTTCTTTTAAGATGTATTTTATTCCTAAATATTCAATTATGTGATTATGGAGCAGAATCCACTTCCATATTTTGCTCGTTATCCCGGAGCAGATGTTTTAACATCCAGTGATCAAGTTATACCGACAGTTGTTGATGATAGTCTGGAAGTTTGGCAAGAAGGTCAATATTATATATGAGCAAATTTTACTGTTATGATTTTTGCTACCAATATTAGTTTTTGCTTATTCAAGAACACCACAATTTGAAGGTTTTTCTCCCTGAAGTTTTTTCCTTCCAAATCACTAATCAGTGCTCTTCTCTTATTCATTTATTGCTTCTCTTAATCCCTGATTTTAGTGCACTTGTTTGAACTTTAAGAGATTGTATAATATATTGATGATTGTGTTTGTCATATTGAATAGTTGGTGCGGCCTACAACATAGGAATTTTCCATTGGAGACCTACAGAGTCTGCGATGAAATTGGCAAAGGAATGGAAGGAACTACTTCTGGCTGATGATAAAATATGGGATCAGAATGGATTTAATGAGATTGTCCACAGAGAGTTAGGACCATCTGTTGACGAGGACAGTGGACTTGTTTATGCTTATGATGGAAATCTAAAGCTAGGAATTTTGCCTTCAAGTATCTTCTGCAGTGGTCATACATATTTTGTCCAGGTTGGGATGGACCTAGTTAACAATTTTGAACTCTTTTATCCGACTTTACATATTCTCTTCCTTTTGATTGCTTTCCACAACTTGTAGTATGGAATGTTCGGTGGAGTATTTAAGTAGCTTAGTTCTTCCCCCATTATAGCTAGGTTTTAAGGGAGGGTTTCCTAATAATCCTAAGTGCTTGGATACTTTCAATTGGTATCAGAGCATGGTTGTCGGTGGCTCGGAAAGGGCTACCTACAAAGGGGGTTATTGGAAAGACCGAGTAAAACGTTGTAGAGTGTGGTCGCCGAGACATCGGCTCTCAAGGGTGGGCTGTGATAACAGATAATAAGTACTTGGGTATTACAAGTTGCCCAAGTCCCATATCGAGTAGTATGATGCTTGGAGGCTATGTTGTAGATAAACAAGTTGTGTGCAAGTTGTTCCTAAGAATATCCTTTCATATTATGAATGTAGGGTATGTATCAGCAACTCAGGTTGGAGCCATATGCAGTGCACACAACATTTCAATATGCAGGCACAGAAGGAAAGCGCCACCGACTACGAGAAGCCATGCTTTTCCATGACCCACCTGAATACTATAATCCTCCTGGTAATATTATTTTTGTCTCCCTCAATTTCAGTGAGCATGTCATTCGCTCTATTTTACTTTTTGATGCATGTGTGAAAACACTAGTTTCATCGACTCCTTTTAATGAAAATATCGCGGCCTAACTTTTGGAGAGACTTTTCCAGGGGGTTTCTTGTCATTTAAGCCATCTATTCCAAAAAGCTTGTTGCTAAGTGGGAAGCATACCATTGGATCACATTTTACCCTTATTAATTACCAAGTATGCATGTTTATTGACTTGATCCTTTTCACTGCTGCATTTGGAATGGAAATTATGACATTACATTTCATCTCATAATTTATGATGAAAATGAATTTTTGCAGATGAAACAGATTAGGTCGGCACTTGCAATTGCTTCCCTTCTAAACAGAACACTGGTGAGGACAATTTTCTGGGATCATAAATTCTTGTAATTTTATATGTTAGGTTGGTAATGTCTCGTCATTAACACTATTAAGAGTCGTGACTCATAATTAGCACAAGATACAATTAATCTCTTATGAGCCGTGTTAACCTATCAGCCATTAGCAGTTGCACGAAAAATGCAGTGAACTTCTAGTGCATTTTCAATTCGTATATTACATAAATAAGTGGCCTTATTATGGTTCCTAGTTGATTAAAATTGAAGTTTTCTTTTTTCTAGTGCATTTTCAATTCATAAATTATATATTAAACAGATTCCTTTTATGTATATCTTTAGGTCATGCCTCCACTATGGTGCAGGATTGACAGGCTATGGTTTCCTCATCCTGGTGTTTTGGAGGGGTCTATGACTAGACAACCTTTTCTTTGCCCTCTGGATCATGTATTTGAGGTATTTCTAGTTTGATTAAGTGGTTCCTTATTGTTTTTGTCATTATTCATTTATGTTTTGGCTCATTGGATTGCTATAATTATCTAAGGAACCCATAAAAAACAAGTGAAATTAAGTAGCTTCCAGCAAATGTTATCAGACACTTGAGTTTTACACTACAATAAGCATAAATCTACATATGTCTCTCAAACAATGTTACTACCTCTCTCAAAAAAATCAAGGTTGTTGAGATTTCAAAATTTCCTCTCTGCACCCATTGTTTACACATTGCCTTATGCCACTATGAAAATGTACTATATTGCAGGTGAATGTCATGTTGGCAGAACTTCCAGAGGATGAGTTTGGCCCTAGAATAAATATTAGAGAGTACTCTATACTTGATAATCCCTCTCTTCCCTCAGAGGTGATTCAATGTCAAATCCCATCAAAATTTAAAACAATGAATTATTCGTTTTTTTAATATCTTACTCAGCTGGAGTTATGCCTCGGTTCTTGAATTCAGGTGAAAATGTCGCGGCTTGATGTTCATCTCTGTAAAGAAGGAACTCAAGATTGTAATGTATCAAATAATGTCACTGTTGGGGGAGTACTTAAATTTCCAAAGCATAGCAATGAAGAATCGGTATTTAAAATTTCAATCCAGTTAATGTAACTACAAATTGTGAATGCACTATTCATAGTGTCATGTTTAAATATTTTAACATGTGATTCTTTCTACTTAAATTTTCAGTTCATGAAAGTATTCACATCGTTCAAGGATGTAAAAGTCATCCAGTTCTCTTCAATGCAAGATGCATTTACAGGTTTCACAAACAAGGCAAGTCCATTTTCATCGTTCCGTTCAAAGTTTATTTTGCATAAAAATTTGAAGAAATACATGTTCATTTTCGATGCCCTGATGCCGTGTATTTATTTATTTTAATCAGGAAAGGGAAGATAGATTCCGAAAACGAGTTAAACATTACACGGGTATATGGTGCTGCGTGACGGATCACACTCCTGGTCACATATATTATGATATATACTGGGATGAGAAACCTGGATGGAAGCCAATCCCGCCTCAAACTTCTGAAGATGATCATCCACCTTGGTGAGGTCAACTTCAGAGAATTATTGTGTTCATCATCAAAACTCTAAACGAAAGATATTTAAAGGTGGTTCATTTTTGCACTCGTTGTGAAGATCAAGATCATATACTTGCGGCGGGAGTAAGAGAATCTTTGTCCATGTTGAGGATGTTAGTTACTTATCAGAGAGATAAGACAATGTGATTGTAAGAGAATGATTTGTGTATCAAAGCTTTCAACATTGCAAACAAGAGAAATGAAAGCCAACAGTATCTCAGATGGGGTTGCAGTTTTTGGATGTTGATGTCTTGGTTGATATTGAATTGCTTGTAATTAAAATAACAAGAGACATGTCCCATAAAACCATTTGATCAATTGTTCGATCCCTGACTGGTGCGTATGAAAAAACATATGTCAGGAGAGATCATTCCCTTAAATGGATTTGAGTTACCTTAAGAGATTAGTTTCCACAGTCGTGCGCGAGGATATCTATTTACCAAAAAAAATAAGAAGAGAACATCCAAATGTATTACTATTTATTTAAAAAGGGAAGTGATTTTGAGTTTTCTTTTTTTGCTTGTCTTATTTTTGCTGTTGGAATTTATACTCTAAAAATTCCCTAATTCAAAAATGTGACTATACCAAGCTCAATTATCATGTTTTTGTTGTATAGGATGCTCCAAATTAAATTTTATGATCATTCATATCCTTACCATTGGACAATGCTACTTATAAATATGGTTATTTCAATTTTTTATGCACAATTGCTTATATCAGATATTAAGAATCACTGTTAATTGAACTATTTTCTTGTTATGACAAGAACAAGAAAACATCATCGGAGTATTCTTCTTATATTCACGTTTCCATAGCTACAACAAAAAATGAAATGAAAATGAGAACATGGGTAGTTTCTCAATTGCAGCTAAAGCTTCAAAATTTAGTCTTGCTTCGATTTCGACCAAAAGGGTCATCTTCATTCCATTCATTTTCTTTACAAAACTATCAAAATAAGAACTTCAGCATTGTTCAGAGACAAAAGGTTCCTCTTCTTCCATGTGATACTGCATTTAGTTGTCGTCATTTTTGGATCGCCGTGCATCTGTTCGATAAAATGCCACAAAGGGGACTTCATGTAAGAGAGGTTCATTTTGAGTTTATTGCTGATTGCATTAAACTGTCCCTCAAAAAACCTAACATTTTGACAGCCACTATTGTCCATTGTGCTGCATTGAAGATAGGTGTTCTAGCTCACCTCCCAACTTCAACATCTCTACTCACTCTTTATTCCAAAGCTGGAAACTTTACCTCTTCTAGGGTTTTCTTTGAAGACATTCACAACAAAGATGTGATTGTTTGGAATGCAATTATTTCAGCATCTCTTCAAAACAACTGCTATAAGACAGCAATGGAGTTATTTGAGAAAATGATCAAAGCTCAAACTAGGTTTGATTCCACCACTCTATTGCTTATGGTATCAACTTTGTTACACATGAAAAACTTTGATCAAGGAAGGTCAATTCATTGTGTGAGTATAAAATATATGATGCTTGTGGATATTAGTTTATGTAATGCTTTTATTGACATGTATGCTAAGTTTGGTGACCTAAACTCTTCTGAGTGTCTGTTTGAAGAGATGGAATATAAAGATGTTGTTTCATGGAACTCGATAATGAGAGGAAGTCTTTACAATGGTGATCTGGAGAAATCGTTGCGTTACTTTCAAAGGATGAGTTTTTCGGGAGAAACAGCAGACCATGTTGGACTTTCTTGTGTTATTTCAGTGTGTTCAAGTTTGAGAGAATTGGCATTTGGACAGTGTGTTCATGGTCAAGGAATCAAGCTAGGATACATGGATAGCTCTCGTGTTTCGGTCGCAAACTCTCTCATTTCGTTGTATTCACAATGTGAAGCCATTGAGGTTGCTGAGACTGTCTTCAGAGAAATAGCATACAAAGATATTGTTTCATGGAATGCAATGATGGAAGGATATGCTTCAAATGAAAATATTCATGAAGTATTTGATCTTATGGTTGAAATGCAAACTACGGGATCTTTCCAGCCTGATATAGTAACATTAACTACCATACTTCCAATTTGTGCAGAATTATTGCTATCCAGAGAAGGAAGAACTGTCCATGGATTTGCAATTAGAAGACAAATGTTATCCGATCATCGTCCTTTGCTGAACGGACTTATAGACATGTATTCAAAGTGCAACCTTGTCGCGAAAGCCGAGCTCTTGTTCAATTCTACAACAGAGAGAGACTTGGTCTCATGGAATGCAATGATATCTGGTTATTCTCAAAACAAGTATTCTGAAAAGGCTCAAAATTTGTTCAAAGAACTTATTTGTTCGGGTCAAAATTGCACCGCATCAACCGTTTTCTCTGTGCTTTCTTCATGCAGCTGTCCTAATAGTCTATACTTTGGTAAATCAGTTCACTGCTGGCAATTAAAAGCCGGTTTTTTGCACCACATTCTCTTAATAAATTCTCTCATGCACATGTATATCAACTGTGGAGACCTCGCTGCTGGTTTCTCAATTTTGCAAGAGAATTCTGATATAGCAGATATTGCTTCATGGAACACTATAATTGCAGGTTGTGTAAGAAGTGACCATTTTCAAGAGGCTTTAGAGACTTTCTTCAGGTTAATGAGGCAAGGACCTCTTTTCAACCATGACTGCATAACCCTAGTAAATGTTTTATCGGCATGTGCAAACATGGAACTACTCAATCAAGGAAAAACTCTCCACAGCATTGCACTTAAATCTCCTTTTGGATCGGATACTCGGGTTCAGAACTCGTTAATTACCATGTATGGCAGATGCAGGGACATCGACAGTGCTAGAAAAGTGTTCAAATTCCATTCTAATTCCAACCTATGCACATGGAATTGCATGATCTCAGCTTTATCTCATAACAAAGAAAGTAGAGAAGCATTGGAACTATTCCATTATCTTCAGTTTAAACCGAACGAGTTTACCGTTGTTAGCATTCTCTCCGCTTGCACGCAAATCGGCATTCTAAGACACGGAAAACAAGTCCATGCCTACATATTCAGGTCAGGATATCAAGAAAACTCTTTCATATCGGCCGCTCTGGTAGACTTGTACAGCAACTGTGGAAGACTAGACAATGCTGCTCAAGTATTCAGACATTCGCAGAAGTCGGAATCGGCTTGGAATTCAATTATTGCTGCATATGGAAATCATGGAAATGGTGAAAAAGCAATCAAACTATTCAATGAGATGTGCGAATCCGGAACAAAAGTAACCAAAAGCACATTTGTTAGTCTTTTATCTGCATGCAGCCATTCAGGATTTGTGAAACAAGGACTTATGTACTATGAATGTATGTTTGAGAAATATGGCATACAACCTGAGGCTGATCATCAAGTTTACGTGGTCGACATGTTAGGACGATCAGGTAAACTTGATGAAGCTTATGAGTTTACAAAAGGGTTGCAATGTTCAGGTGTATGGGGAATGCTTTTGACTGTATGCAACTATCATGGAGAAGTTAAGTTGGGAAAAAAAGTTGCTGAACGACTCTTTGAAATGGAACCTGAAAATGTTGGGTATTATATATCATTGTCAAATATGTATGTTGCTGCAGGGAGCTGGAAAGATGCCACTGAGTTGAGACGATCTATATGTGACCAAGGATTGAGAAAATATCCAGGTTATAGTCTTATTGATGTTGGTTTGGGATAAATTTCAAGGATAGTACCACCTTCATCCTGTATATAAGAACTATTTGACTCCTAAATCTCCAGAATTAAAAGTTTGATAGTAATATTAAATTTGTCAGTATTTGGTAGTTTGATATTCAAAGTGTTTATTGTGTACTTATTGATTGCAAAAGATGTAAAATAATTATGAATGACTTGATAAAGAAATAATTAATGGAGTTGAAAATTCATTTGTAATAATCCTATAATAAAAGGAGACAAAGAAAATTCTAATTAAAATCCTGTAATTAGAGATTGACATAATAGTCTCTACATATTGCAGCAAAACAGGTTTGCAATGAAACTCTTTTTGGGTCAAAGAAACTTTTTTTAAGCATGGAGGAAAATAACTATGATGATACATTGCACAGATTTTTTTTGTGTGTTTATTAATTAGATATGAACAATTAATAAGTTTTTCAGTCCATATAAATCCTTGTATCTGAAGTCTAATTTATTGTTGGTACAATCATACTACTACAAATATAAGTAAAACAATATTCACTTTTTTAGGGCTGTCATTTTACGTAATTACTAATTAACCATTAAGAAATTGATTACATAAATCGTATTCGTATCACTAGTATGTCAAACTAGCATAGGTAGATTCAAAAATCAAAGAAGCATTTTTTTTCTTTCAATTCAGTAATTCAAGCTTCTTTTACTTCAGGCAAAATATTTGGAAGGTCGTTGTAAAAATAAGTTTTTAAATAGGATATCATCATAGTTCACAAATAAACAAAATTTCATGGTACTAACAATTTTTTTCCAAATATAAATAAAAAAGTGGATTCTCTTTTTAAGTAACCACTATGCGAAATAATTAACGAGTCGTGTTACTTTTACTACGACAACAATTTATATAGTAAATGTTGTTCAAACACATGACCATTAAATTTGAAATCTCAAAATCATATATATTTAAACATGATTTGAATAACTATGATGATTGTTTTATATATTTGAACACCTAATAATTATCATTAGTGATGTTCAAATAGTGATTAATTATGTTCAATTAATAGTTAATAAATAATTTATATATATTATCAATATAAAAAAATTACACTAACAACAAATCAAAACTGCATATGAAATGTGTCAAATTAAAGGTGTCAAATACCAAGACTGAGAGAAAATAAATACATATAACTTATTCAAGATATCGCATTCATTTTTGTTTAGGACAAGAAAGTGGCTGGTAAGAGAAATCACTAATAGGGGGTTTTATTGGAAGGATGTCTTAATTATAACAAGTAGATAATAATTCAATTAAATTTGATCACAAGTTCAAATGCATAATTTCTAGTAATAATAAATTAAATTTACTTTTTATTGATGTTTGAAAAAAGTCCTTTGTAAATATGAAGCACTATTCATTTAGTCTTGCGACCATTTCAACATAACGGGATAATTCACACCAATGACATGGTTTCACCAAAATAAATTTCTTGACCAAATGCAATTATTAAAATGCATGATAACCATTAAAACATCAACCCTCTAAAAAGAGATATATTCCAAAAAGAAATCATCTATCAAAATTAAGTAACATGGGATACTTCGTTACATATTCAACTGATAAATCATGCGAACCGCGATGGCGATAAACTTAACTGTGGCATCATGAATCTCTCAAGGAACATCAAATGTGAAACCATGACCGATACAAACTCAAGAATAATCAGATTCACCCACCAAAGTCATACCAAAACTGGTCATGAGCAACTGCACTAAATATTATGGAAACATATACAAATGCACCAACCAACATATGGCCTGCATGCAGACTCTTTTATCCATTGAGAAAGATGCCTTCAACACAAAAAGGAGTATCTTATATATCAAGGCATCAAATGAATTAAAGCTGGGATTTGAGGAAAAGCACAAATTGGCGCACTGCACAAAAGAGCAGGCTGCAACAATAGAAAACGTAGTCAGTTTTCAGTTGCCATGAAAGGTTGGTGTTCCAAAAGCAATATCCAACGCAAAAATAAACAAACCTGTCTTGAGAAAAACTCAGTCGTCGAGGTAATAATAAGATCCAGCATTCTTTTGCTCTCTGTCCTTGGTTGAATCAAGTTTGTTGATCCTTGGGCGAAAATTAGTTGGGTCTCTTCTAAATGTAATATCAAGATGCTGCAACAGTGATTACATTAGACATATACAACTTAATGTTTAAACTTTAACATGTATGATACAAAATTTTAAAACCAACAGCAATGCAACCATTGAAAAATAATGATACTTACTGATAAGAAAAGGTTCATCCCAGTCAGCAATGATTGTGGAGAATTCGCAATACAATCAATTGAAGGTTTACCCTCATAAACAATAACTCTGTCGGCAAGATAAGTTGCCATAATGAAATCATGCTCAACTATAAAGGCTGTTTTCTTTGCATGAAGAATAAACCTCTTAATGACTTTTGCAGCAATAATACGCTGCTCTGAATCAAGATATGCACTTGGTTCATCTATCAGATAGATGTCTGCAGGCTGTTGTGTGGCAGAAGGATAGCAAATGATTAGAAAACTATAAAAGCTATTTACTTTGAAATGAATAGGAGTTTGCATCTCAAATAGCAAAAATAAACACACAACAAAGGCAACTGATATAGTTCCAAAAACCATGCCACAACGTCAGCACAGATATGTCAGTTTGCAGGCTGATATAGTAGAACAGTTATGAATAAGGAATTCAATTAATATTTAGTTTAAGAGATAGAAATAGAACGATCATATCGATTTCAAGTTTCCAAAAACGACAAAATTAGCATTTAACATATTTTCGTTATATGGAAAGAAATCCAGCTAACATCACCAATACAGATTTGGCTTCTCTAAAGAAATCCAGCTAACATCACCAATCATAGATTTCATAAGATATAATCATTTAATCTTGTAATCATCACTCTAAAGTAAATCACTCAGTCGGAAAGAGCCAAATTCCACTAGCATATATACTTATTATATAGGAAAAGTTGAAGGTATTCAGGAATGTAAACAGTAAAGAAAAAAATGGCAAGCACTACAATTAAGGTGCACTAGCCATCTCAAGCAGTTCTCAAGGATGAAACTTAAAATACCTTTCCAAGACAAAGGCATAAGGCAACTCTTTGCAACTCTCCACCAGAAAGATTCACAACTTCTTGGTCCATCAACTGTTCTATAAGTAGAGGTTTCATCACATCTGATATAAACTGAGGATGAGTATATGCATCGCGAATTTTTTGATGTAGCAGGTGTCTAACAGTTGATTGGAACTTCGGACTAATCTTCTGAGGTTTATATGAAACATTGAACTCGGGCATATCCACATCAGCTCCACCTTCTACAGTGTCAGGTTTCAATAAACCAGCCTGAATAAAAGGACAAGGTGAATAGATATTCGAAGAATTATACATTTGTTAAAGAAATATATGAGTAAAAGAATACCAGCATTCGAATGAATGTTGTCTTTCCTGTCCCATTCTCACCCAGCATCACAATAATCTGAGAATCCGTAAATTCTCCTTCAACTACATGAAGCCTGAAATTGCCTTGAGTTTTGGTCATGGTTGGGTATTTGTATCGAGCATATGTTTGAGCTTCCTCAGCACTTTCCTGAGGAGTCTCTGCAACCTAGACACAACAATAGAGCAGGTTAATTTGATAAACTTTACTTGTTTCATTTAAAATAGATAACTTAAATTTACAGAACTGAAAATTATGCACCACTGTCTAAGTTTATTAGAATATTTTCATTGAGGTACTGAGCATATGAACATATAAAAACATGAAGGTCAAATAAAACATACCCTGTAGGTTTTTATTAAATTTTAAATAAATGACTTATTAATACTTAATTCCTTATTATTACCCTGTAGATCTTTATTATTCATGATTCATTACCATATTGTAAAATTATGAGCTATTTGAACCAAGTATATGTGCTCAAGTGGTTAATTGTGCTCACAGAATATATGGACTTACAATATAATTCAATATAACATATAAACGCCACATAAAACATAATAATTGTCATGGGTTTATTTAAATAGGAAAATAGTGCTCAATATATTCAGCAACCAAACTGACTTTGGCATGTTTAAACATACACCACTAAATCAATCTCAGTGTTGAACTTGAACCTTTCATTTTCATCACCCAAACTGGCTCTATATTCCGTAAAGAGGAGGTAGGAGATAGAATATTTACCTTGAAGGTAAGAGAGTCCTCCCGAAACCTAAGATTTTCTGTTGGAACAAAGCCGGACAAGAAGATATTAATTCCTTCTCTAACTGAGAAAGGAAGTGTTACGACTCCATATGCACCAGGTTTGCCATACAAACAGCAAATAAAGTCTGATAAGTAGTCCAAGACACTAAGATCGTGCTCAACAACAATTACGTAGCTGAAAAGAGAGAATTGCAAATAAAATAAAGATTTATCTTGACAAAAAATCAAGGAGAGTGCAGATAGTGATCTGAACAATATTTAAAGCGGAAACTACTGAGAGGAAAGGAAACAAACCTATTAGGTCTGAGCAATGACCGAACAACTTGGGCAGCTTTCAGCCTCTGTTTCACATCAAGATAACTAGAGGGTTCATCGAACATGTATATCTCAGCATTTTGGATGGCAACAACCGCAATGGCAAACCTTTGGAGCTCACCCCCTGAAAGATCACCAACATTACGATCTATAACTTGATTAAGCTCAAGATCAGCACAAAGCTCTTCCTTCATATCTCTCTCATTTTTTTGGTCTAGCACCTGCCCCACATTCCCTTGCACAGCTTTTGGAATGTGGTCAACATACTGAGGCTTGATGATAGCCTGTATTATAATTTATATTGATATAAACACAATTAGAAGCTAGAAGGAAAAACTTTTTCTTAGTGACACCCTATCTTATCAATATGAACTTTAAAAACAGTTCATTTTAAATTTAAATTAATGAACATTCAGAAAAATGTAAGCAAATAATGCTAGGCAATCAAGTAAAAATAAAAATGATTTTAAAAAATGAAGGATAAAGAGTTCTGTAGTGATTGTTATAATGCTAAATTTACTTCCAAGTTCAGGATCACTGCTGAAACATGAAATCATATATAACAAACTATGGATTACATAGCTTACACACAGATCTTACAGTATGAATCACAGGGCTTTCCAATCTGTATTATTGTAGTACATTAATAATATGGCATTATGGCTAATAATAAACTTGAAATATCAAAGCCGGCCTTGGCTTTTTCCCAGCTCTTATAATATTATTACCTACGTTGTAGTCTCCTACCAGATTCCTACCAGTCACCTACTAGTAGCTACTTCTACATAGCATTGTCAAAAACGCTCACAGATCACAATACATCCCACATATGTAAGTTAATGTCAATGTGCTATACAAAGAATTAGCATGTCTCTTCTCAATTAAAGAAATTCAACCAGACAAGGTGCATAAACTCTAAAATCACATGACAATTGACAATAGTCCAGTTAAAAGAATAAAAATAATACAAATTTGTATCACGGGTTAGAGAAACACGTAATAATTGTTTTACGTTTTACGCCGCCACAAAGTCTAAATCATTAAGAGATCTCTGCATACATACATAATGATATTGAATAATTAAGTACATAGACATCACCTTCAAATCATCCTCTAGAATGCGGGTAAAGTAATTCTGCAATTCAGATCCTCGAAAATAGGTCAAAATTTCCTGCCAATCAGGGGGGTTCTGCAAAGAAAAAAAAGTTAAAATGATAGCAATAAAACCTCAAAAATGTCAATCCAAATTAAAGAAAGGCAAAATTTTGTTCTTACAGTGAAACGACCCAAGTTTGGCTTCAATTTTCCAGCCAAAACTTTAAGGGCAGTGGACTTCCCAATTCCATTTGTACCAACCAAACCAAGCACTTGCCCCGGCCTCGGAACCGGCAACCTACAATCACAATTCTATTCATAAAAAAACCAAACAAAAAACACACCTCAACCAACTTCTCAATAAAACTCAGCTAAACATCACACCTGTGTAGCTTAAAAGTATTAGGACCATATCTATGAGTAGTGTCTTTGTCCAAATCCTTTGGCAAGTTGATAATCTGAATAGCTTCAAAAGGACATTTCTACACCAATGGATAACAATCTCATCATCATCACATAAATCGCACACCCATCAACTAGAAGCAAAGATAACAACAACAACACACCAAAACAGCATCTTCAATACCTTAACACAAATACCGCATCCAATGCACAATTCCTCAGATATGTAAGCAATCTTCGATGCAGAAGTAACCTCAATACACAATCTTCCTATAATTACATACATAATCACTCGATCATCAAAATTAATACACACAATTAAACAAAATCATAATAATTCCAAAAAAAAATATAATCAAATCTACGATTGAGCTTTAGTTTGAGAAAATTGAGATGAAAATTTGATTTTACCAGTTCTGACGACAGGGCAACTCTTCTTACACTCTTGACGGCACTTTTTTGGTTTGCATCTGTCGTTGCTGACGATGGCGATACGCGTCAATCGATCAGACATGTTGCCTCAAACTCTCTGATTACGGAGATGGAAATCGGTTCAGAGAGAGTGAGAGGCGTGTGGTTGGAACGTTCAAGCGGAAAGGAATATAGAAAAGCTAAGCTAGGGTTACTTACCTCATCTTGCAACTGGAATCGGGTTTGCGGGTCGGGTTCATTATCGGATTCGATTCTAATACGATTTTTTTTGGGTCAAACCCGATGTGATTTACAGTGAACTATTCTCTATTCTGTATTGGGCTTCTTGTTTTTGGTTGTCTTTGGTGGGTTGATATAAGGAGTTCTTTTCCCACCCCCTATATATATTTTTGGTAGTTAAGAAAAAAAAACACAACTTTTTTTGTTTTATATATGTTTATTTTATAATTAAAAAAATGATTTCAAGGCCGGGCTGAAGGGAGGAATGGAAGTGCGCGGCATAGTAAAAGATGGTGGCTTCCATCACCTCAAGTACCAAAATGTGGCCTTTCTGATACTGAAAGAAAGAGGCTGGTTCATCAGGGAAGGGTTGTACGTCAAGTATTCAAGGCTGCAAAATCCATCAATGAAAATGTGTTGCTTGAAATGCCTGTTCAAACAGTTACTAAAGATGCACTTGCAAAGGTAAATAGTCTTGTAATGTTGAATATGCATTGAAGGCATTTATTTAACTTTAGACACTTAAATATGTGATTTGGTTCTTGATTGGATAACAATTATTTTAAATAGTAGTAATGCTAGTAGCAAATGTACAAAAAAAATTTACTTTTGTTGGTATTTGATTGTATTTTGCAGACATGCGACATTTGATTGTATGAACATTTATGTGTATAATATATAATTTTAGAGTAGCTGCTATCCCTTTATCTCAGTTTTGGGGATTGACAATATAAGTTTTTATCTGACAAATGGGGAACTCTTATTTTTGGTTAAGAAATTTAAAGCCAATCAAAATAACAATATGGACTTTTAATGAATTAAATTGATCTTCATTTATATATTTCTATGTTGCAGTCTGGAAAGGCAAACCTTGGACATGAACTGCACAAGGTTTTGACAGCTGAATCAAGTTGTGGTCAAGACATGCTTAAGTCTCTAAATTTGAAATCTGAAAATATGGCCCTTGAGACCATTAATAAATTGGAAGCTACTATATTCTCATTGAAAGAGAGAACTATGGAACAAGTCAATGGCAAATCACCAACTAGAACCTCATGGCCTTTTGTGAAGGGTCCTATGTCAGAGGTTGATAAAATGGAGTTATTATTGGACCGTGCTGAAACACTTTTACAGCTGCTTAAAATCAGATACCCTAACCTTCCTCATACATTTATTGATGCTGCTAAAGTTCAATATGGCAAGGTAAGTTTTATAGTATGCTTCTTGCATTAGAAAAATTATTCTGATTAAAGAAACATACTAAAAATCACACAAATATAACCCTTTAGTTTCACACTAAAAAAAGAATACAACAATCAACCAAACTAAAACATAACCTTAAACTTTGCCGTGGCCCAAAGTTTGTCCTAATTCAGTGGTAATGTAATTTGATCTATATGCCTTATCTCTGTAGGATATTGGACATTCCATTTTGGAAGCTTATTCCAGAGTTCTTGGAAATTTATCCTTCAGCATATTGTCTAGAATAGGAGATATATTGCAAGAGGATTGTCTAAGCAGCACTTCTAATTCACTAAGTTTTTCTCCTGAAAATAATCTCTCTGAAACATGCTTGGTGGATTCACATATTAAGCAATCGTTACTTCAAAAGATGAACAAAGCAGATGGACCATGTTGGGATAGTATTTCAGATTTAGAACTTGCATCATTTGATTCCAAATCCAATGGAAGCTTAGAACAATGGTCAAGAATTTGAAGCTCTAGTTTTTGATTACATGAAAAATGGAAGCTTAGAACAATGGTTGCATCCCGAGATTTTAAATGCAGAACATGCAACAATATTGGACCTTGGTCAAAGATTAAACATCATTATGGATGTTGCTTCTGCATTACATTATCTTAATCAAGAATGTGAGCAATTAGTCCTTCATTGTGATCTAAAGCCAAGCAATGTCCTTCTTGATGATGACATGGTTGCTCATGTGAGTGATTTTGGCATAGCAAAACTTGTCTCAGTCATTGGCACTACCTCAAATAAGAATTCTAGTACAAGTGGAATAAAAGGGACTGTTGGCTATGCTCCTCCAGGTATGTTGTAAATTCTTCATATGTTTTGGTGCAGACTTAATATTTTACTAGAGACATATAGTATTAACAAATTTTGCTAAATGTTTTAGAGTATGGAATGGGTTCTGAAGTGTCCAAATTTGGTGACATGTATAGCTTTGGAATTCTTATGATGGAAGTGCTTACTGGTAGAAGACCCACTGATGAAGTTTTTGAAGATAGTCAGAATCTGCATGACTATGTTGCAATTTCATTTCCAGATAATCTTATACAGATTTTGGACCCACATCTTGTATCAAGAGATGCAGAAGTAGCAAGAGAAGGTGGAAATAATGAAAATCTCATTCCAAGTGTTGAGGAATGTTTAGTTTCACTTTTTAGGATTGGACTTATTATTTCCAATTATTCCTACTTGAGTTGCATTTTGAAAGACACCATTAATTGGTACCTCACCTTCCAACATGTTGAAAGAAACATTCAAGTATTCTAGGAATGAAATATTCTGTAAAATATTTGGAATTGGTCCAGACAAGTGATTGCGTGACATATCTAAACCTCGAAGACCTTTGAGTGATGCCAAAGAGGAAGGTATGATTCCATGAAAGGAGTTACCTTGCAAATTGAGATATTCTAAACTTATGCAATCTCCAATGGTTTCAGGAATGTCCCCAGACAAATGATTCTCAAAGACATCTATCCAATCAATATTTTTGAGCTTACCCACTTCTCTTGGTAAGCTACCACTCAAAGAGTTCTGTGACAATTTCAATAAGTTTGATAATGAAAAAAGATAAAAAATCTCTATTGGTATGGTTCCACTAAACTTATTTTGTGAAAGGTCTAGATATTGTAAATTTTTGCAGTTTCCTATGCTTGGAGGAATATTTCCTTCAAACATATTAAGGCCAAAATCTAAATAATACAATTGACTGAGATTGCCTATAAAGGATGATATATCTCCTGACAACTTGTTTCCACCCAATGTTAACGATTGCATATTTTGGAACTTTCCAAAAGTAGTTGGAATAACATGTTCAAAGTTATTAAGTTCCATGGACAAGAGAGTTAAGCCAACTAGATGTCCTAATTCTGAAGGAATTTTTCCTGATATCATATTGTCATCAAGAAATAGCAAATTAAGATGAATGGATAAATTTCCAATAGAGTTTGGCAGAATGCCTCCAAACCTATTGCTTCCTATAGAAAGCTCTCTCAACTTACTACAGTTTGTCAAAGATTTTAAAAACTCCAAATCCTTAGTTGAGTTGTCACCTAAATTGTTGATTTCCAAATTTAGAAATTGCAGTTCTTTTAGTCTTCCTAGAGTTGGAACTTGACCAACAAAATGATTTTTACTCATTTCAAAATATGCAAAGGAAGAAGATGCATTTATAATGGAAGTTGGAATTGTACCAGAGATTTGATTTCCTGCAATTGAAATAAATTGGATATTGGGGAGGGTGTGGAACATATTGTGTGGAAGAGAGCCATGAAACTTATTCACTGCTGTTGAGAGCTTAATAAGTGATGAGATAAGTTTTTTACATGATATAAGCAATTATGAATTATTAATTCAAACAAATGTGTACAATTCATTTTAACTCTCTCCGTGTAAAATCAAATCACTAATTTCTTTTTCTTCTATTACTAGGAAGAGATCCATGCTATCACACGGCTGGTGTGTTGTTACTTTTCTATAATTACTGTTTAGATTTAATAAAAGAATCTTATTTTATATAATGATAACAAATATTTTTTTCGTATATTTTTATATTTATAAATAATAAATATCTGTCAGTATTTTTATATGAGTATAAGTAAAAATTATTATTCTATTATTTTTAATACTTATCAACAATAAATATTTGTTATATATTTTTTTATGTATTTGTAGTAAATATTTATACAATGTTTTCGTATATTCAAATGTTATAAATATTTGTCTCATGTGAATTAT
>JBBPBT010000152.1:7133790-7170359 GCA_037974875.1 Cicer bijugum | reverse complement strand
TCATAATAATTATCGCATTTACAAGAAAAATTGTTCCATAATATTATTGATTTTAGTTTTGAATTCAACTTTAATTTATTGTTATTAATTTTACCCTCTAATTAATAATATACCACCACTGTCAATTTACTATATCTCTACTTTGCATTTGTGATGTCAACTAATAATTAATTTATAAGATAGTTTTGTAAAATTATTCGTCTCTCTCGGTCATTAATCATATTTTATTAATATGTGTAAAGTAATAAAATAGAACAATTATTAAAAAGTATATCTCACACTTTAAAAAAAGCAGTTAATTCCATTTATTATATTAAAAGTAATAAACAAATCCATTGTATCCTTTAAATTGACATTTATAAAAACTTAGTTCATAAAAAATAGTAATTTATTAAAAAATGAAATGTAAATTTATAAATGGATATTGTTGAAATAATAACATTAAATATAGTAAAATTAATGAATTTTTGTTTATGTTTAAAAATACAAAAGTAAATTATTTATTATATTTATATTTAAGATAGGAGAAAATATAATATGTAAGTACTTGCGCAAAGGCTATTTGCTACAAATTATTAGTGATCTACTTGCAATGCTGCTACATGGATCTAGCCCCACAAAGACAAAAAATATGACTGAAAATGTGATAAAGTTTAATGGAGTATCCATAAACAAAAAGTTTTTATCTCATAATTTTAGATACGTTCCTTTAAGATTTAAAAAAAATATAATAATTTTATAGTATTTTTTTAAATAATATTATTAAAATAATATTTTTAAAATAATATTAAAAATAAAGCTTTAAATAAAAGTTTAATTTAAATAATTCATTTTAAAAAAATATAATTTTAAGTATTTTATGTATTTTTATAATTTTTTTAAACAATGAAATTTTTAAAAATAATTAAAATAAGAATTATTTTGAAAAATTATTTACAAAAATCATTTTTAAAATATACTTTTTGAAAAATGTATAAATTTTATCGTGTAAAATCTTTAATAATAAATAAAATTTATTTAACTTTTTTTAATTATTAAAATTATATTATCCTTTTACGATAATTCAATTTTTAAATTAGTAAAGACATCTAAAATATTCAAAATATATTCGGTGGTACAAAATACATCTTATCGTAAGAAAATTAAATTTGTTCTATGTTATAGAAATTTGTCCTTGTGTTGAGACTTTTGCTGCCGCAAGTGCCTTTGTAAGTTGAGTAGAAAGAGTTTTCAAACTTTCAATGGTAAAATGACACATTGCTTGTATATGTGAATGTCCCACCAAAAACAAATGTTTTTGGTTAATAAAGTGTGGGCAAATCCATAGGGCATTGACACCATTTTTTGCAAGCCTCCATGTCTCATTTTTCCATAGAATGAATGAATTTGATTTTCCTGTAAGAAAAAATATCTATAAGTTATCTGAAATAATTTTACCATTGTTTATATATATCACTAGGCAAAATCTGAATAAGTGAATGCAAACAAACCTAAATACCAATTTTTATTAAATCAAATTTTATTTTCAACATATATTCAAATTCTTAACTATATATTAATTATATTTTGACCAAATTGCTCCTAATTTTTTAGGAGGGATTTTTTTTTACCCGTGGAATTTAATGAAAAAAATAGCAACCATTAAGTTAAGTGGGATTATTATTAAATGAAATAAACAAGTTATTCATAGACAATGAAGTCCTATCTTTCTCAACTTTGTTTGATATGGGATATCTTCTTCACTCCTTTTTCCATCCATGATTGATATGGGAAATCTGATTCTCATTCTCGTGCATTATAATTGTGAGGCTCACGAAAATCTAAATTGTTAAATGTTGTTTTTGTACAAAAAATGTTAAATGTTTAATATACGGTGTGAAAAAATCTACTCTCATATCAATATTTAAAACTTAGATAAATAAAAACAAAGAACGAGATAAACAATCGTAAAATTAACTTTGTACTGGATTAATCAAAACCTATAAAATTTAAATATTTGTCATGTAAACTTGTCCAATCATATCTACATATTAATGTATTAATTTTGTAAAATATTTCGCTGTCTGATTACTATATATTTAATTAATAAATTCTACACCTATTATGAATTGATTTTATTATTATACCGCAGTAGTTTTTAAGTCAATTTTAAAACTGAATTTTGTTATTTATAGTCGAAGTTTGAACACAAAATTTGTTTTAACAATAAGTCAATAACTAAAATACGTACTTCTTACAAAAATTATGTCAAATGTAAATAGATTGCTACTATTTGATTTATCTATTTTTTTTTATACAAGTGGATGGTTCCCTATCTACCTACTCTTTCCACATTTTGACATTTATGATGTTTGAGTTCAACCCTTCAACACAGAATAATTTTTGTATAATCACAAGAATTTAGAGACATATTATAAAAGTTAATTTCAAGAATGTTAATCTTTGTCTTCGATAAGCTCACCTAATCTAACCACACAACAATCCACATCCTCTGTATTATATAAGACAGTTGATGAGGGACAGAAGGAGTACGTCTTAATGTCTTTGCCGAAATATTTATTTATGGTGAATAATAATCTTTAATCTAAAAAATGTCAAACTAAATATCTCTTTCTGTTAGTATGTAATTCGGCATTCTTGGAATATTGTATGTACCAAGAAATATAAAGACCAACAATTGCATTAACGTTAAAAATAAAAATTCTAGAGGATTCAGCTATAAATCAAAGCATACAACTATTAACATAGACAAAAGTGCAGTTTTATTGTAATCTAAAGACTAAAACAGGTATCCTTATGCCAAGAGAAGCTTAAAAGGAAAGCTGATATATTTGATGTTAAATTGGTAAATGATGAAACCATTCACTCCAGAAGAGCTAAATGGGAATCAGCAGAACCTCAAAGTAGCCTCAAGCTCCTTTTCATCAGCACAATTGTATCCCAGCAAATAAGCTCGTGCTGTTAAAATTGAACAGAGGCGTGTTATTGAGATGTATGTGCAACAACTGATTTAACAAAAAAAATAAATGATTGAGAGCCAAAGAGATGAGTTTACCAAAACGGCCAGATCCCATAAATGGTTCTGCCTCGTCCGTTGCAGCAGCTTGCTGCTGCTCCTGAAATTTCAAAGGAATAAGATACCATCAAGAAGGAAAGCTATATATAAAAGTTTTTTTGGAAATATATAAAAGATGTGATGAACTTAATTTTGATAAATATGCTTCACCTTGCTGATTATAGTAGATGCTTATCTCACAATATTAAGTCGCAAAACAATTTAAAACAACAACAAAATTACAATATAAGACATTTAGACTTACAGCATCTGGCTCCATTTCAGATGGCGACAGCAATCTATCAAAACAGTGCCCCGATATTGTACAGACCAAAAGCTCGTTGGTGGGATCCATAACTACTTCTTTACATGTTTCATCACAAACTAGAAAGGAAAATAAGCTCAAATAATTTATTAAAAAGAACACGTTATAAGCTCTACCCAGACCAGACCAAGGAATTAAAATTTAATGTTGAAAAATGTTATCTAATTAAAGCATAAAAACATGCCATAGATGATGTTTCTCACCATGAACGTGTCCGGTCTTCTCACAAAGAAATACATCTCCAATTTGGTAGTATGAGCATGTCTCCCCAGAACAAGCATGGTCAGTCACAACTGCATCACTGAGTCCCCTGCTGCTTTTCCATGAAGAGACTTGATCAGATAATGATTTGTCAAGAATTATCCTATCATCCTTCAACTTCACATGCAGAAAATAGGGATAAAATGACATATGGTTAAGAAGTGTTTATTTTTATAGTGTGGTGAAGTATTTTAGATCAAAAGAGATCATAATACATATTGAGATACTGACTACAATATGATAGCCCAAATCCACATTGCAGTATTGCACTAGGAATCTAGGAGCAAAAACAAATAAGTATGTCATATTTTTAGATTGCTGGAAAGATCTCAATTCTCAATATACAAATATACAGTTCAAGACTCCAGTGGTTTTTCGCATTACCTGTGAAGGATGAGGTGCTTGACTTCTCTTAGCTGCTTGCATTTGAATGTAGTACTCCTTAAACTCATTTTGACAGTTTCTGACAAGTTCAACCATGTCCTCTTCATCACGCTGCATATTATGGGACAAATGGATTTCGACCATAGTTAAGCATGTATTTCGACCAATACCATCAAATTTCTCAACCACCAATCACCAATCGATGAATGCTTACATAAAAAAGAACAATGAAGGATCCAAAAGAGAATAGAAATGCAAAAATGTGCGAGTACGGTGGTACCTGAATGTATAGCTTTTTCCAAGGGCAGTCCCTTATCTTCCTCGTTGGGGGAAGAAGACCCCATCGCATACAATACCTTAACACATTTAGCCATGACAATAAGGACAAACATGGTTCACACATTTCTAAAACAAAAAATCTAACTAAATAAGAAAATATAAATAAAATGAATTAATTAGGTAGAGGAGAACCCACTCCTCAAAGCCAAGCTGATAAGAGGCAAAAACTTCCACTTTAAACGGGATAGGCACTTCTGCGTCAACTAGACTTCAACACTAGCTAATTGACACAGATCCAAATTCCCAAAATCAAACTATCCTATGCTGAATACCAAACAATCATCAACAAAACTTTAAAAAGTTATGACATAACAAAATGCACTTACAGGCGACGCCACAATGCTTCATCAGATGCCACATAACTTAGAAACCTACAGACCAAGTTACAAGAAATAAGGTCCTGCACCCATAGAAAAAATTATAATCAGTTAATTCAAATACCAAATCAATCATAAGACATGAAAAACCATCTACATAGAAAGCCACAATTAAAAAACAAAACTATCTTACTACTTTTTAATTAAAAAGTAAAATTCACAAAACTAGTGCAAAGAGGTAACCTCAGACGACAAAAATTTAAGGATATGATGGAAAAGTTCTGGTGGCACTTTGCTGAAAAACCCGGTCTCAATCCTTCTCGGCACGACAACATTATTGACCCCAAGATTCTTAGGCTCAGATGATGAGCCAGAGCTCTGTTTGGCACCCTGCTTATTACTCTCAGCCTCATCTATGCGTTTTCTCTTTGCTTTAGGTTCCTCCACGTTTTCCTCTTCCTACAATAACAGTTACGTAAATTATGCATATCAAGCTATATTTTCAAATAAATCTAAGATAAAAACGAATATTTTCTTTATGGATCCCAAATCGAAACCCTAATCTATAATCCAACAGCAACATATTATGAATTACGAAGTAAACATTGAAATTTGAAAATAAATCGTGATACCTTGTCAGAGACCTCAGAGAGGACTTCTGATTCCAAAAATTGAGCTAGATTTTCGTCTTCGTCGTCTGAAAAGGTCATGGTGTCATACAAACGCTAGGAAGGGAGAGGATGAGTGAAATTGTGGAAAGGAGATCGAACGGGAACGGGAACAGGAGTAAGGAGACGTTGTAGAATGCTCCGGTGGCCGGAATTTGAAGGACGGTTGTAGAATCGAACGAAACTGCAAGAGAGGATAGGTGGTGGTGATGATTCGGTGCAAAGTGGAATGAACGGCTGGATTTCGACGGGTCGACCCGACCCGTTGTGTAGAACGAATGGATTGCCCAGTTGTCCGATTCTCAAGGTCACGAACGAGGACTTTCTCGATGCTAGTATTGACAAAAATGTCTATTTTTTATTTACCGAAAAACTTGTCAATCTTTTGACAATTGTTGTTTTAAGCAGTCAAAAACAACTCTTTGATGTTTTTTTAATACGTGAAAATAATAAATAATTCTTGTGTAGTCCCAAAATTTATATCCTATATTTATTTGAGTACACAAACATTTAAAAAAAAGTAAAAATAATAATTAAAAGAAATATATATTTTTTAAGTGTTTAAATAGTATATTTAAATTCTTAAGTCCACTTAAAAATTGTTCGAAATTAAAATATATACTATAAATATAAAATAACTTTTTTTAATGAAAAAACATAGAATAGTTTTACGCAATATATAATAATTTTACTCCACTTTTATATAGTAAAATATGACAAAATTGATATTTTTTGTTGGATATCAATGCAAATCTATTTTATATTTTTTATATTGATATTGGAATACGAATTTAATAATGATATACGGTGGATTTAAAATAGTTTACCGACATTAAATAAAACTCAAAATTGTATCACGCAACATCACTCTACGACACAATTTAAATATAAATGTAATCAAATATTTGATTTTATTGAACATCAATATAAAAATAATTTACATGAATGATATATCTTTCCTTTTATCATAAGATAATTTGTATGATTTAACTTGTATACACCATAAAAAGTTTTAACGTTCATGAGATAACATCTTGTCACATAATTTAATAAGTGTGACATATTAGGTATTTCATATGGAATATATTATACGTTCAAAAAATGAAGAAATAATGTTGAACATAAGATATTAAACTAAGAGATTAAAACATTATGATATTAGACTCTCCTTAACATCAGATAATTCATTATTGTATTTCGTGTGGCGACCTATATAAAAAAAAAACACATATTTTGTATTGTATTAAAAAAATAATTAATATCGTTTAATTTTTTTCAAAATAATTATACTTTTTATATTATTTGTCATGACAACATATTCAATAAGACTAAAATGATAATTAATTAAATGGTATTATAGAAATATCAACATTAAATATTAAATATGACGTGATTAATTCACTTTATTTATACACCACAAAGTGGATTTTTTTTTTTTACTCATATATCTCTCCTGAATCCTTCTTTGTCTTTCCCATTGTTTCAAATCCATGAGACATTTCTCTTTGGAGCAAGAGATTGTTTTTGCCCTCACTTTTAGTATTTGTTCTCCTCATAAATTGTCGATAGAAGTTTGTTTAGTTTAAATTTGTATGATTGTTGTTATGCTTTTCATTTTTTATTTGGATTTTAGAGTGATTCTATGTATGATATTTTGTACTGAAGTTTGATTGTTGTCAAGTGTTGTGACAAATAAGATAACAATCATTGTCTTTTTTTATTGGACTTTATAAGTACATTGATAGCATTTATTTTTGATTTTTCAACCTATAAGGATAATTTTTATTAGTATGAGTTTTGACTAACATAATGTCTTCCAAACTTTTGTTTGAACTATACTATAACAGTGTTTAGTGTTAGTTGATTGATCTTAAAATTAACCTCATACAACTAACGTTTGTGTGATTATGTATACCACTCAGGTACAAATCCTAATTGTACTCTCAAATTTTATTATTGATTTCTTATATTTGAATTGCATGAACTATATTTTTAATAATCTCATTCAAATTCGGATGAAAAATACTACTAGGAGATATAAGACAACCTTCATGACACCATGATGGTCCTTGTAGATATGGCAAAACAAAGCTATCCTCAAGGTGAATTTCAAACAACTCACAATTTAGTAGCAATAATTTAGAACTTCAAGATGGATATTTGTATTTCTCAAATTATCAGTCGCAACACACAAAACAAGGACCCAATCTAAATTGGTTGGAGAAAACCCCTTCGAGAATGATTAAAGCTAAAGAGTGACGATACTTGCAAGAGGAACATAGAAGCGTTAGGTTATGAGTAATCTTATATATAACTCAAAAGTGAGATGGATTAAGAGTTATAATAAGAAGATTGAAGTTTGTGACATTCTTTAGTCCCAAATGTGATGCATATACTTTGTAGTAGAGTTAGTTTGGGGAGAACAATTTTCAAATGTATTTATGGATAATGACTAAAAAATATTTATAAATATGGTTACAAACAATTGCAAGTTTAGTACAAATATTATCATCTTTGATTTTTCTAAAAACTCGCCACCTTACTTTGTTGTAAATAAATTCTCCTCATATTTTTTGAGAATTATTTTTAATGATATTTTTAAAATCAATTTATTTAAAAATATAAATTTTTTTAATTGAAGTTTCACCCTTCTATGAATAAAAAAGATTAATTCGTGATTGATGACAAATTTTTATAATTTCCACCAAATTTCACCGTGACAATTATTAGATTTCACTAAGATAGGACATGTGTAAATTACTGTTTTTTATTAATCACTCATATATTATTATTATAATTATTATAATATTTATTATTTTTTTATTATTATATTATTATTCGACTCTGGAATTGGGGTTAGAAATCTGTCCCAAAAAAAAAAAGTTTTGGGGTCGGAAAGTGGAGGAAGTTGGGTGGGATCAGCAGCAGCACATCACAAATAAATAAAATAAAATAAATTCGGAGAAGTGAAGCGAATAATCGAAAGAAACAATGAATCATATGTTCATATCAGGGAGAAGAAGCATGTCGACGGTATCCAAAGCCGTCGCCGAAATAGTCGGTGTCGGCAAAACCAAGACTCGCAAGACTACCAGTGAGCTCTGCACCTTCATGGGCATTCCTCATCATTCTCGTTCCGAAATTGCCTCCATCATTTCCAAGTTCATCAAACTCTACAATTTCCGGGTTCCAATTCTACACTTTTTCCTTTTGGTTTATCAACACACACCAACTGTTTGATCAATGTTCTGTCTCACAAAACATGCCGATTTTTTTATTTAGTTAGACTATACCCTTAATTTAGTTGTTCAAGTATATAATTTCATCTCTAAAGCAGTCGTTAAATGTATGAAGATTCATTTTTAATCCCTGTCAGGGACCAGTGAGATCAATTTTCATAAACATTAGGATTAACAAATTGGTTTTTCATATTAAAAGACTAATTATTATTTTCAATATAGTGTAGAATGAAGTAGGATGGACAATGATTAATCACATGTTTGTATTGACTTATTTGAACTTATATTATGACATAAACATTTGTGAGACTGTTTGGAAGAGCTTATGAAAACAGATTGTGACATGCCTGTAAGTTGTTTTCAACTTATTTCTATAATCTCTTCAGACTAACTTATGAAAACAGTTATAGCTTATGCAAAAACAATTTTACTTTTACTTAAACACTTATTGGATAAATGATTATGCTATAAGCTTTTAACTAAGCTATTTATCCAAACAATGCCAACAGTGAGGGTTTACTCTTTTATTAACTTTACTGATTTGGCAATGTATGTGGTGCTGTGCAGAGTCCTGGTATTAAGAAAGATAAGCTCTGGGAGCAGAATTTGCAAACGCTGTTGCGTGGCAGAAACAGTGTTGGTTTTCCCGAGATTGCGAAGATTCTGTCTCCTGAATTCAGCCAGGGTGCGATTAATATCAAGGATACTAGTATGGATTCGGTCACGGATAACACAAAGGGGAAAGGCCCACAGAAGAAAGGGAGAAAGTCAAAGAAATAGGAATTGGAGCATGTGGTTGGGTTTCTTATTTTCTTCCTAGGTAGGATCCAAGTCAGATTTTTGAAACTTCCTGTTTTATTTAATCTTTAATTCTGCATGCTAGTTTCATGAAAGGTTTCCAATGACAAAACTCGATTTTGAGTATTGAAACTAGTTTGGCTATTGTCTTGTGGTCCAATGACAAAACTATTTATTATCTGTGTTATTTCCTGTTTACTTCGTCATTACGTTTCTACTTGTTTGTTTCATTGAACTAAATCACAACTATTATAAAAATTTCACAATGCTTATTAAGTTTTGGTGGACACAAGTTTCTTCAAGAGTGGCTCTGGGGAAACCCTGTATTATAGTATGAATAGAAAGGAAGGAATTCGCTGATACTTTTCTTTTGACCGCTCCACTGTTTTTATTGAAGTTCATGTAGCACCGGACACAAGTTTATTGAAGTCACTCAGTTCAATTGGGTTCTGAGTGACTGAATTTGCAAATATTAATTCCATTTATTAGTTTTTCCACCTTGTCTACTCTAAATTTACGTTGTATAGTTACTGTTGGAAGTTATCAGGATAAATTACCGATCCTACAAATCCTACTTAAGTGACTTTATGCTTGTTTAGTGTAGCCTAGTCACTCCCTTGCTATCAATCAATTCAATTGCTGATCTTTTGGTTTTGGAAGGAACAGAATAGCCACAATCTGTGTTGTCCACTTCACAAAACTCCTTAAATTTTAAGTGATTCTGGAGGGGTGGAACAAAAGTAAATGTAATCGAAAGAAAAAAAGGGCGAAATACCAGAAGCAAGGAGAGCAAAAGTAATATGATTAAAAGAAATAAAACTGCAAATCGTTACAACTACGATTGTTGTCTCTTGTCTGTTAGGCATAGTGATAGGTTCCTGGACATAGAAATTATTCCTTGTCACTTCAACGCGGTACCTGCACTGCACATATATATGTATACATCCAAATTATTCACTGCCTGCTGTTCTAACAGCTGCAGGTATTGAACATTCATCTTGTACAACCCATTATCACTCACTATCTTATTAAAGCTTTCCAGAGTCATTATTAATGTTCGCTTAGATGTAATTTAATTCGTGCATTTGCTCTGTTTAAAGACTTTTATCCTTACAAAATCATATGCTGCTGTCATGATTGTTACTAGATTAGGAAGTCGAAATGCTGCATGATTTGGCTTTGGTCTGATCTCTTCTGTGTACTTTCAATTTTGGTTTGCTTGTAGCTAGACTGTCTTTGTATGAGGAAGCAAGTTTTATTATTATGTACTCCCTCTGTCATAAACTTTAAACAAACTTTGGTTAAAGAAGGTTAATGTATTTGGTTCAAGTTTTGGATCAATACATCAACTTTTTATATTAATTTTTGTGTATATTTGAGCGTCAACAGCAAGGTGAAAGAAGGGTTACATTTTTCTGATACTGTATCCGAATGCACCACCGCATAACTTCACTGTATGAGTTTGTGATAACCATTATTTTGTTCGTTTAGAAGAGGGCTAAAATCTCTTGAAGGGCTGAGTTCAAGCACCATGGATGTTAAAATGTAGCTGGAGGGAAGATCTACTAAAGGGGGCCACAATTAGATTTTCAGATAAAAATTAGTCATCAACGAGTAGATAGGTATTTTACACAATGAAATATATCAGTCAATGGCTTTTCACATCTTCCATAGAAAATAGGTACAACAAATAGTAGCAAACTAATTGCATTGTATTTCATTTGACGCACTTTTATAAAAAGTGCATATTTTAGTTACTGATTGACTTATTGTTAAAACAAATTTTGTGTTCAAACATTGGTTCAACTAAAAATAACAACATGCTGTTTTAACATTGAATAAAAAATTTATTTTCAGTTGTACATCAAATTTATTTTAGAGTAATATCATCTAAACATAAATAAGTCCACTTCAATTTACATATACTCAAATTAATTTTAATGAACTAATTTTATTTTTTTGACAAATAAAATTATGTTAGTTAAAAGCTCACGAAAACTCTAATTAAATCTTTGAGAGTATATTTTCGAAAGAAGATTGTTTTTATCAAATAGAAAAAACAAAAAACCAACAAGCTACCAACTAAGTCTAATGATCTCTAAGACATCACCAAAAATATAAGAAGAAATAAAAGAGGATAACAGATCCAAATTTTGGAAGAATTTTTTAAAGAAACACAATTTAGCCCGCCAATTTGACACCTTATTCCCCTCTCCCAAGATATGAGGATACAAAACAAACCACAAATGAGAAATGTTATTTTTAATAACCAAGAGGTGAAAATTAAATTCATACATACATTTATTTTTAATTATTATAGTAACATATTGCTGAGAAATGCTAGAAATTTTTTGCAGCATTTTACTTCCAAAAAAATAAACCAAAGAACAGAAAATACAAACCAAAACTCTCTTAAGCGGGAAACCAAGGAGGGGAAAATCAATCTTAATTAAAAGAGTAATTTACAAAATTGGAATTATATAACTATAGGCATTGGGTTTATGGGGCCATACAAGCCCTACAAGCACGGTACGCTTCAATCCAATAAGATACCGCCACGTGGATCGTAGTTGCAAGAACTAAACGTTCCGAAGCGAATATCGAAGTTCAAACAAACGGCCAATACCAAAAACCTGAACTCTCTCTCTCTAGGGTTTTAGTATTTGAAAACGAAAAGCATTTTCTCAGAGCGATCATGGCATCAGCTAGGGTTTTCGGAGCATTTGCCGGAAGAGTGCTCATGGCGGCTGCTGCGAAGGGAGCGGCGAAGAAGGCTACTGCATCAGTCGGAGCTACTTCCACGAAGGCCGTGAAGAAAACGGTTGCGAGCAAGACTAACGGAGGCATACAGAAGGTGGTTCCGGTCTCTTCTGAGCTCGGAAACTTCCTCGGTTCTCCTGAAGTTTCCAGAACCGACGCTGTTAAAAGAGTTTGGGAATACATCAAGCTGCAAAATCTTCAGGTTTTCTTTTCATTTCTACTCAATGCTGCTATTTCTCTCTGCGATCGTTGTTCTTAAATTTCATTTCTCGTTTGAAATTAATTTAATGCGAAAATCCTTGTCTAGTCTACGATATATGATACGGATTGATTTTGTGATGGATATTTGATTAGGTCATTGTTTGTTGTAATCACAGTGGTGTGTTTTTGCTGATTATTGCGTAATACAATGCGGTTTGGTGCTAGGTTAGGTTTAACTTTTTGAATGGATATATTTGTGCTCTGTACAGTGTTGCGTTAATGAAGTTGATTATTTGTTTTCAAATTTATCTATTTGTAATGGAACCTGTTTGATGTACTTTTTGAAATAACGAATGCAAATCACTTAATTGAGTCATCACAACCAGAAATTATAGAATAGGTTAAAGACGATGTAGTCATCACTAGAGTTTATTTGTTTAAAAGAGAAAAGCATTTTTGGCATTGGAGTATGGTATGAATTATGTAATGTAATGAATGTTTGAAATGGGAGAGTCGATGTGATGGTTAGAGTTGCTGTTATATGATGTTGAGGTCACATGCTTTGTATTAGATACACAGCAGACTCAACCCATTCCAAGCCCTTGCCATGATGGGATGGATATGAATTTAAAAGGTTGAGAATGGTTATGATTTTCTTATCAGGTTTCTGGTGTGCCTCTTAAATGATATCGTTAGGTTTTAGATGTTTGTTTCTTTAGTTCCTCTGCTAGCTGCTGATGACTGTTGTAATTATTGTCATCTTTTGGTGTTTGATGTCTACAAAATGGCTTAACAGAGATGTTGTTTTGCAGAATCCTAGTAACAAGAAAGAGATCTTTTGCGATGAAAAGCTGAAGACCATTTTCGATGGGAAAGACAAAGTAGTGTTCACTGAGATTGCGAGATTGCTGGCCAACCATTTCGCGAAGTCATCCTGAAATTTAGCCCTGGTGAATTCTTAACAATGGTAACATGCTTTAGTACATTAAGTAGGTCTTTTCATTGTCAACTACATATTTTGTGACCAACCGGTGATGAAACTTGGAAATTTGTAATATCTGACCATTACTTGGGGTTTGAAAGTGGTGTTATTTTGTCGCACTATCTTATCTATATGCTTTCTTATATATTTCCAAGCCATATGTGTCCACTACTTCCTTTGATGTTGTAACAACACATCAAAGTATTTTTTTTTTTAAAGATAATACAGGGCATAAATGAATAAGAAAATCATTATGCGTGTGTCAAGTGTGCATTGTTATGTAACTTTTTTGTTTAATATCACAATTATCCTCATTACATAATCAAACAAACTTAGTGTTTCATACTGCGCCATTCAAAATTCACTGGAAGAGAAATCAATGTACTGATGTGATGCATTCAATAGTTTTTAGTGGAGAAAAGGAACAAACGAGAAATCACACAGAAAATACGGCAATATCATCCTAACAACAAACTCCAAAAAATCTGGAGTTAAATAGAAAAACCTACAACTATTAACAAGCTGACATTCCAAACTTTCTGAAAAATAAAGGAGATCAATTTGATGAAATGAGAGGAAATGCAACCATCCTGCAAGATTCAAACAACCATGCAGCAAGATTCAAACAACCATAGATGAATTGGACTCAACTTCAATTTGATGACAACCTCTACCCCAGGCAATAGCAATCACCATATAAATAGCACATGGCCCAGCTTCAACCACAATGCAGTAACCAACTCTTTTACCATACAACACAAACGTGCCATCACAATTCAATTAAAACTCATTAGGAGTTGGAGGATGTGATACGATTAGGTCAAAACCTATTATTAAAAATGTATATAGAAGAGGGAATAAGAATGTTTGGTTGAAACCTTCTTAATTGTAATTCTCTGACAGCTGTACAGAAACAGTTATTAGTTAGGAATCCTATAAATAGAATGTTAGTTCTAATTGAGAGTTAGTTAGAGATTGAGAAAGTTGAACTGGTTGTGGAACCAGAACAGGATCGCGGGATCCTCTGTAATTCCTTCATCTCTTCCATTCTATTCAATTCAATAAAAATCCATACTAAAACCTAATCAGAATCACATTGATTCTGGGTTAGGGTATTGATTCATTCGTTCGTTTCTTTAATCTGATTACCAGTGTTATCAGGATGCTACCTAATTGAAAGGTGAGATGAATTCTCTATTTGAGAGCACTCAAGTTGAGCAACGAGCAACTAACTATGCATCATATTTGACCTATTTTCGGAATTTCACAAGCCAGTTTCCAAGCTGCACAAAACTTGTTATTAAAATATTAACTTGTTGGGAACCAAAATATTAGGTATGGCGAGAAGCTCTTGATCTGTATGCTTGAGCAGGCTATTTATACATGTTGGTATGTAGAAACATGATCTGTGATTATTTATATTGCATTATGTACTTCAATTTTATAACTAAATTAAAAATTTCCCTATAAATTATGTTTGTTTCTCTTTAAAATGATTGTCATAAAGTGCCGTTGGCCTTGGATTTGGCCTTTGTCTTTGCATTTCAAACATGGACTACACATGTTTTTCTATTTTTAGCTCACATGATTCTATAACCGTTTTCAAAACTAGGATTAAATATGTTAGTACACATGTTTTTATTTGTTTCAAAGTGGTCCTCTAATAACTTTTTATTTGAATTTCGTTTTGTTTTACTATCTCTATATATTTCTTTTCTCATTTTAGTTCATGTAATTTTTGCCCTTGAGTTTCTAACATGTAAAGATCAATTAAACATAAACTAAATACTATGATGGCTAAAAAAAAGATACCACAAGTGTTATTTTAAATAAAATTTAAGAACTGCAATAAAAAATGAATACATTGTAGAATCAAAAATAAATTAGAGCCTAAAAGCTAATATATTGTAGCTTTGGTTGATTTTGTAATATTATGTCAAGGGTGACTTGATTTTCAACTTTTATTTATTATCGATTTTAACTTAATGTGTTTGAATGATCTTATATTACATTAATGATTCACTTAGTTTGTCCTTAAATCCTAATTTGACTAGCAAATACGGATATTTGCGGATATTGTTAGGTTAAACATCTTTCTTGCATTTGAACCCAAAACCTCACAACTGTGTGAGTTAATTTCGATGTAATTTACTATCTCTTTTAAGATAAAATAAATAATTAACTTAATTTTTAAGAATTCAATAGTAGTATTATTTTGTTCCATGATCATAATTTCGTGTATATACATCAACAAAACATGTTTTATCTTGTAAGAAAATTCAAAGGTCCATAAAATGAGATTCTAAATTACATCACACTTCAATAGAGATGTTAATGTGACAGAACAAGAGTGTTCTCCCGCTCCTAGTTCATACCCCTTAAAATGTCCTCCGTCCCACTCCTAGAGAGATTTTCTCCCCATCTATGTGGACCCCAATGAGTCTCCCACGGCCCATTATCATAAAAAATTGTAAATTTTATAATACTTTTTGGATGAATTTCAATCTATTTATTTGTGTGCGCAAATAATTTGAATAAGAGTAATATGGTGTGTTATTTTGTTTTAAATTATGTTGTGGTGATATTATCAGAGATAAGGACTCCGTGAGGCGTAGGTCATGATTCGTATCTCCATTTCCAAACTATCTTCGGAGATAATTTTAGTTGTTATGAAATACACATTTTAAGATTCAGCAACTGAGAAGTCAACACAAGAAGAGTGAACAAAACTCATCAGAACCAAAAAATGATTATCACTAAAGGGAGAACCCAAACAAAAGAATGATACTACAACTGTTACATGGACATAATTTAGAAAATCATATAGGTAACGTTGCTTCTATTTAGTATAGCAATGAACTTCAAATGATCAGAGTAATGAACATAGTGGCAATACTAATGAAAAATGTGTTCAATATTGTCTTCCTTTTGGGAAGACTATGATTCTTCTGAAAGTTGCAATGAGCTTGCTATTCAATACTTGTGGTTGCTACTTTTTAGCTTGTAGTATTCTTCACAATGATCTGATTTATGAGAAGAATAAGAAAACTTATGTCTTCTTTTCACTTTTCTTCTATGACATGAATGCTTAGTGGTGTATCTAGGATTCTGGGTAAGTTGAATAGAAAACTAAAACAACAAATCATAAAAATTACTTTTTTTTTTAATATATGTAATCAAATAAAGAACAAAGGTACCTTATAATTGTTCTTTATGCAATTTCATATTTTGAAACTGTTCAATGATCAATTCATTATCAATGTTGTTTAGCATGTCTTGCTCAATATAAGTCACTAGACAATCATTCATCCATTCATCCCCTATTTGATTACGCAACATGTTGTTCACAAACTTCATAGCAGAAAAAGCTCTTTCAATGGTTGCTGTGGCAACTGGCAAAATCATAGCCAACTTCAAAAGAAGATATACTAATGGATAAACAATATGTCTTCCAGTTTCAACCAACTTCTCCGAAAGATCGTTGATACCTTGCAAATATGCAAATTCAACATCATTACGCACATCATTGATGTAAGTGTCAAGCTGATTATCAAGCATCACTAAATCAGTTGGAGAAAATTCACATGGATAAAAATTTGCAAGTTCGATCAGCCTTGTCTTATCAAAATTAGAGAACAATTTTGTTGGACTCAAACATGTTATAGAAAGGAGCAACTGAGTATTTGTCGTAGTGAAACGATCACTCAGTTCCCGAAGCTGCATGTCCACGACAGTATAAAATAACTCAACACGATAATGATGCTCTATTGTGATAGCTTGAGCTTTGTCTCCATGCCGTGACTTCTCCTTGGAACAAAATATATCTTCCATATCAGGAGTATTAATGGCATGCATATTACAAAATAAAATTACTTCCTGCAATAAAGACGCCCATCCATCATTCCTCATAATTTGTAATTGTTGCTTTGTGATGTTAACCAAGTTCATAGCTTCAGTGATGTCTTGATCTTTTCTTTGCAATGCTAGTGACAATTTATTTGAGATGCCCAAGACATTTTTCATCATATGTAATATGAATGCAAAATCAAACTCCTTAAACGAAAATAAAAGACGATAGGCTCCAGCTCTATGATTTGGATTATATCCATCTTCTTCCATAATTTCAAGAACATCAATTATAGAAGAATACATCGTTATCAAATTGATCAAAGTTTCATATTGTGAATTCCCACAAGTACCGACAACTTGTTTGAGACTAATATCTTGATCCAAACCTTGTCCACTAGGAGTTTCTCCTTTTTTCAATGCCTCTCTAACATTGACTATTTGTTTTTCACGAAGCACATCATGTTGTTTGCATGATCCCCCAACAACATTTAATAAAATGGACACCGAATTAAAAAAAAAGGCAACTTGAATGTGATCTTTGGCAATAGCAACTAACGTAAGTTGTAATTGATGAGCAAAACAATGTACATAAAAAGCATATGGATTCTCCTCTAAAATCAAATTTTTGAGGCCAGAAAATTCCTCTTGCATGTTGCTAGCACCATCGTAACCTTGTCCACGAATTCTTGATATACTAAGCCCATGTTTGCAAAACAATTCATCAATTTGCTTTTTGAATGATAAAGATGTTCTATCTTTAACATCAACAATGCCTAGAAAGCGTTCAACAGTACTTCCATTTTTGTTAACATAACGCAAAACAACAACCATTTGCTCCTTATTTGATACGTCACGAGCTTCACCGACAAGAATAACAAATAATTCATCACCAAGATCACTAATAATAGCCTTAGTGGTTTCCAATGCAACAACATTAACTATATCCTTTTGGATTGCTGGAGTAATCAATTGATGATTTTCAGGAGTATTTTCCATGACAACAAGACTTCTTGATTCTTTGGGTTCAGAAAGGAGTTCAAGAAGTCCAAGGAAATAACTTTGATAAGAAGAATTGATAGATTCATCATGATCATGAAAAACTAATCCTTGCTTTAATATAAAGCGAACACAATCAATTGTAGTTACTAAATGCTTTGGATATGAATCACAAACTTGCTCAAATTGCTTAGATATTGCAACTTCAATATGTTGATTTTGTTTCATAAAATCTTGACACTTCTTCCAAGCAATGCTATGAGCACTATTATGACCTCCAACATGAGATGAAAGTCTTTCTTTCTTTTTCCAATTTGAGAATCCCTCAGTCACAAACGAGTCACTACCTGAATGCTTTCCAGAATCAGGCCTAAAAAGATAACAACAAAAACAAAATGCAGCATCTTTTTCAATACTATACTCTAACCAATTGCCAAATTCAATAAACCAAGACGGGCAAAATCTTCTTAAAGAACTTCCAATTTTTCTTTGCGGAAAAGTGTGTTTTGTAGGCTGGAAAGGTCCTCTTTGTAGATATGTTTTTCGTACCCTATCTTGATCATTTGGATGATATGCCGATATTTTAATCCTCTTTCCAGGATCTAATGGCAACTCTTCTAAATTAACTTCAATTAGTTGCTCTTGAGAATTACACTGTTGCTCATTTGATGATAATTTCCTCTTCAAAGGTAATTTCTTCTTAAAAAATCTTTCCATTATCTCCTACAAAATAAAAACAAACTTAATGCCAATAATTTGAAGTTAAAAAACATGTTCCCAATACATTAAAAATTTCAACTCTAACCAACCTTAGTCAAAAAAAAAAAAAAAAAACTAACTAACCAGTTTGGTGAAATAACACAAGTATCACAAAATCACCAATTTTAGACCTATCAAAAACCCTAAACTATCAATATTTTCAATTAGCCATCAATGATAAAAGTTTCATAAGTTGACTTCATTAACACCCTTCTCATAATCCCAATTACATAAGTAATATACATACAATCACCAAATCATAAACTAAGTAACTGTGATGTAACAAAGAAATCCCAAAAAAACAATAACTTACCAAATAAATCACCAAATTAAGGCTATTACATTTTTTTTTGTGCATAAAAAATAGTAACATTACAAACAGTGGGGTAACAGGGCAACATACCTATAGAAGAAAAAAAGACCAATGGCGTCGGCGCAATATTAACGAAGCAGATGAAGCCACGATACGGAGGTGAAAGCAGTGCAGTGAGTGAAGTGAGAAACAGTGTTGAGTTTGGACACTTGATGTAAATTTAACTTTTAATTAATTCCAAAAATCGAAATATTTTTCGACATATTTGGTGACAAATAGGAAAATGATTTGAAGAATACTAACAAATACTATAAAATTAGTAAATTTTCAATTTTATTAATATTTTATAAGTTTAGAATTCTATATTAATATATTTTAAATATTATTTTAATATCCAATTTAATTAATGTATACTTCACCATGTCAGATACTTTGGGATCTGGATTCTCTAACTTCTGCGGGAAAGTTATAGTGCCTTTCGACAGTTCTGCATCATGTGATTAATCAGACAGTAGATATGTTGCCATGTGGCCTTGTCTTTCTCTCTCTCTTTTTAGAAACACATTACACTCATGATATATATTTAAAACATACCCTCAATGCCATAATTTCTTTCAAGTTATGTCAATCTATTTTTTGTAACATTTTATAAAATAAAAATATATATTCTATTTGATAGAAAATACATAAATTTATTAAAAATAATCATAAAATCTATTATTATTATATATATTTAAAACTTTATTATTATTAAATATGTGTTCTGAAAAAAATATGTTAACACTAAATTTTCATCAATTAAATTATATATTTATAATTGAATGCTATTTTTTATTTTAATTTTTCTTATTATAATGATGATTTGAATGTTAAAAAATAAATAAAAATTTAAGTATTGCATAAAATTAAATTAGTTTTTAAGTATTGCACAAACAATTAGTTAAAACTTTTAAATACCTAAAATTGATTTAAAGTATATGTAAATCTTTAATAAAATAAATTTTAAACTCTTAATGAAATATATTCAATAATTTTTTTTACAACAACTTGTCATGCTCGGAATTAAAACATCATATTAACAAAACAAATAAATTTAGACTACGTTACAATATAATTCAACATTAATATTTTTTAAAAATAAAAAGTATTAAATAGTCAATCATATTTTTAAATTTTTACATCTTATTTTTTGAGTTTGTATTTTATATTTTATTTCATCAAATAAATACAAGTACCATTATATGTTGAAAAATAAATTAACAATCAAAGTATAATGACTCAAATAATTATCCTATATAATAAATTATCATACGAATTTTATAAAATATTTTAAAAATTAAATTAGATGATTGTGATAAACATAATTTTCTCTCATTTTAATTTTTCTAATCATATTCAATTATTACAAATCAATAAAATAACATTATAAAATAATTATATTTATAATATATAAAATATTACTTATAAAATTAATTAATTAATATTTTCGCAGCACGCGGGCCATAATCTAGTTATTGTTTAATAGAAAGAGACCTCTAACCCATCACCTCTGTGCCACCCTCTGTTTCCACCATAACGTTGGGTCGTTGTTGGCGCCGCCTTGTGTCAGAGTTCCGACCACCATTGTAGAGCAAGTGATTATAATTTGTTGAATTTAATTTGTTTCTCTCCTTTCCAATTTCCAAATCATGTAAAAAAGTTGAGATTTTTTAGATAGATTGTAGTTTTGTGTAATCTTCTCCTAATAACTGACACACATTTGAGAAAGAAGATTGATGAAAAGAAGGGATAAATTGAGTAAAACTCAATTTTCCTTTGAATGTTTTTTCTGATTTAGTTTTTGCAGCAAAACTTTTGAATAGAAAAATGGTAACATTTGAAATGTAAAAGAAAAACAAACACCTATTTTTATTGAAGAGATTTCTACATTCTCCTCTTGTTTATGAAATGGACTGGAACCTCAAGAGATTTCATTGAAGAGATTTTTGCTTGGGGACATATTAATTGATTACTAAAAGTGAAAAAACTCAAATCAACAATGGCATAAGGGCGCCGACAGGGCGGCGAAGTCGAGTAAGACGAGAACCATCGGTGAGTGGAGAGATAACAAGAGGTGAACAACACAAGTTCGTGAAAGGTTTTTCGTGACTTGTATTGTTTTTAAGCTAAAAAAATGATGCCGACGTGACACTATAAGAAGCGTTTGATAGATCTGACTGAGCAGAAATACCGAAAGGCACTCTACCTTTCCCGCGCGGAAGTTAGAGAATTCAGGTCCGAGACTTTGAGCCTACCACTTGCCTATTAGAAATCCTATCTATTAGCAATATGAGTCTGTTCCAAACAATTCATTAATATATGTTACAAACAAATAATCAGTAGGTGAGCTAAAACTTTCATCACAAAAGTAGGAAAATTGGTTATTATGACAAGATTTGTTATATTTTCTAAAAATGTATAGATTCGATTTTTATTATTGATTGTGGGTGATTTGTAAATATTTGTATAATCATTTTTTAAACTTTTAGATGTTTCCTTAGTCATATTTTAAGACTTCTAGTGAATCTTGTAACGCAATTAACCTAAACTTTTCATTATAAAAAATTGAGTTAAGAGATATTGAATTTCCAACCTTCTCAATTAACTTTTTGATCCAAATATTTGCATATTTGGTTTTAACTATTTCACTAAAAAAAGGAAAAAATAACTCCTGCCAAACCCTTCACATTTTTGTTTTATGGTTTTGCTTAAGTAAAGCCGACACTCTCATATTGGACATGGCTTGTACAATGATGGAGCAAAACTATAAAGGATAAAAAATTTAAGGAACTAAAGCACAATTAGTTGATCAACATGCTAAACAAATTTGCATGTTGTATGGTGAAACGAGTAAATGACATCATATTTATCGCGAATACTACATAAAATATATGCAATATCCATATACCAAAAAAATTATAAATGCAATATCCAATCACTTCTTTCCTCTGCCTTTTAAATCTACTGGTGAATTAATGCAATTTTGATAATGTTGCTTATAATGATTAAATTTATATGTAATGGAATTGATTGCAAACAATAATATTAATGCGATTTTGATAATCTTGCTTATAATGGTTAAATTTATATGTAATGGAATTGAAAGCAAAAATAATATGGTTAAACTTTTTCTTTGCTTAAACCAGTACAGCTAAGACTCATATGGCACCCAACTAACAGCCACCCATGACACGTGGACTGACTTATCCTACGTGGCCTTGATGAAGAGGTACCCCATCTGCCACATCATTGCAAACTCAACCCTAGTTAACATCAGACTAATTTCAGACAGTTTAGATGCAGACACATGGACTTCAAAACTTATTGAAACCTAAAATAAAATCCCATTTTGAATCATACTGGAAGAGATACCTACGTTTAATATCCGGCACGCATCAAATAAGATTAGCTCAGTTGAGGAAATCTATGGAAGAAAAAAATCCAATTTAGAACAAAGTCCATTTCAATTGCAATGAAGGACGAGTACATGTACAAATAAACATTAACAAGAGGCATAAAAAGTACCTACACATACAGACTTTCACAGAAGGTCAAAAAAATAATCTAAACCTTGACCAATTTCCCATATTGAGTTGAGATGCCACATTCCCATGAACGGGCTTCCTCTAACCGCAAGGAAATTGACTTTAAAGATGGATAGAATACCGCATGCTTGATATCCTTGTCATCAGTGTAAAAGAAAACATGCTCTCCACTGTTCTTATCCCACTGCAGAACAGGTCCGTGCTTCTCCAAAAGTGCCAGGTAATCTCTCCCAATAATAGCTCCACCACCTGAATCTGCAAGTTAAAATTTCACCAATATATAATACATAAAAATGCTGTCACATGATAAACCACAGAAAACCAAAGGAAAGTAATTGGAATTACCCCTTGAAAGGGGGGAAATCATTTCCATAGAAATTGATGCCAAGAAATATCTTGGGGGCAATGTTTTGGGCTCTATTGGCAGAGGCACCAAGAAGCATCTGCAGAATAATTTGAATCCATCATTTACTGAACCTACAATCACAAAAAATGGAACAGCGGTTCACCCAATAACAATGGTTTTATATCCCTGAAGGTTACGAGAGGACTGCTCACAAGGCAACAACAGACCACTGCTTTTTGTCATCAGGTTTGTTATAACTAAATTACCGGTTGACAAGGTAAACCTGAAACAATGACCCTCGGAAGCTACATAAAAACAGGCTACACTCTACACATAAAATCTGGCTATAATTTATATAATGAAACAGTTTAAAATCTGAGTTGAAAAAAATGGAGAAAATGTTCCACCATTTACTGAACCTTCAATCACAAAAAAAGGAACAGAGGTTCACCCAAGAACAATGGTTTTATATCCCTGAAGGTTACGAGAGGACTGCTCACAAGGCAACAGACCACTGCTTTTTGTCATCAGGTTTGTTATAACTAAATTACCGGTTGACAAGGTAAACCTGAAACAATGACCCTCAGAAGCTACATAAAAACAGGCTACACTCTACACATAAAATCTGGCTATAATTTATATAATGAAACAGTTTAAAATCTGAGTTGAAAAAAATGGAGAAAATGTTCCACCATTTACTGAACCTTCAATCACAAAAAAAGGAACAGAGGTTCACCCAAGAACAATGGTTTTATATCCCTGAAGGTTACGAGAGGACTGCTCACAAGGCAACAGACCACTGCTTTTTGTCATCAGGTTTTTTAACAATTCCAAATCTTTAAATTAATAAATTGGCGTTTGATGAGGTAAATCCGAAACAATGACCTTCAGAGTCACATATAACAGGTCACAAAAAGACAGGCTATAATTTATTTATGAAAATGTTTAAAATCTGATTTTGAAACAAATGAATAAAATGTTCCACCATTTACTGAACCTTCAATCACAAAAAAAGGAACAGAGGTTCACCCAAGAATAATGGTTTTATATCCCTGAAGGTTACAAGAGGACTGCTCACAAGGCACCAGACACTGCTTTTTGTCATCAGGTTTTTTAACAATCCCAAATCTTTTAATAACTAAATTTCAGTTTGTTGAGGTAAACCAGAAACAATGACGCTCGGAAGTCACATAAAAACAGGCTATAATTTATTTATGAAGATGTTTAAAATCTGAGTTGTTGAGAAACAAATAGAGAAAATGTCCCATCATTTACTGAACCTTCAATCACATAAAAAAAAGAACAGAGATTCACCCAAGAACAATGGTTTTATATCCCTGAATGTTACGAGAGGACTGCTCACAAGGCAACAGACCACTGCTTTTTGTCATCCGGTTTTTTAACAATTCCAAATCTTTTAACAACTAAAAATCCGATTAGTAAGGAAAACAACAATCAATGACCATAGGAATCCACATAAAATAAGGTATCCTCTACTCATAAAATCAGGCTATATTTTATACAACAAAACAGTTAAACATCTGAGTTGAAAATGTCCAAAAGAAAACAAAATATTGTTGAACTCTAAGTACATTGTATTTTAACAGCACTGAGGGGGAAGGGAAAGAAATACATATTTCTGTCAAAACATCAACTATAAACTTCAAAGTACTAGTATACCAACATAAGCAAAATGTAAAATAAACCTACTTTTTAATGGATTTCTTCTTTGTAGTTACATTCACAGATGGTTGTGGATTCAGAAAACAGAAACGAAACTTACTATTCAAAATTCATAAAAAAGAAACAAAATGACAAAATTAATTACCTTGAAATGAACTCTAAGATCAGCACCTCTAGCCTTGCATGCTGTACATAAAAATTGGTTTAAAAAACTAAGAATTAGATCTCCTAAAAATTAATTGAAGTGACAATGTAAAAATTCTAAATGAGCTTAGTACGCAATAAAAATTCAGAATCTAAAACAAAAAGCGAGTAAACCACAAGAAAAAGCACTTACACTTGGTGGGATTATCGGGCTCTCTTGAGTACTTGACCTGAGATTTAAAAACACGGAGAGAGCCATTTAGTGTTATCAATACAAATCAGAGATCTGATACAAAACGACGGCGATAAACAAGTATAAGGTGAAATTCAAAAATGTATGAGAAGCTTACCATGACGACGGGGTTGTGGCGGAACCTGCAGAAAACGAATTAGGGCTCAGGCTAATAACAACGGTTTTATTTGTCAAGACCAGTGTCTGGAATTGGCAAGCATTTCAAAGGGTTTCATTTGTTAAAACCTATGGTGTTTTTGCTATGTTTGTTTGGCCATGCACCACCTTTTAGCTGAGGCTGAAAATCTCCTTTCCAAGTCCTTCAAGTCAAATCATCTCTTCAGAGCTAACTGTTCTAATCTAAAATGGTCGAATGACAACAGGAGAATGAATATTCTTGTAATTCATTTATAGAAAATTGGCGAGGATCATCATGATCCAGAACAGTGTATTAGGTAACGTCATTTACAGACTCTGTACAAGATTGAACCAAAGTGACAGAAGACTCGGAATGGAACAAATGGAAACTCAGTTGACCCAGAGATACAAGCCGAATGGAACTATTTACGATGAGTATTATGGAGATTAAGTAAATTTTTAAGGGTTTTCATTCTTCAAAGCATTTAAAAGGGGATCACTCTCCTCGTCAAGCAAATTGTCATCATCGTCCAGGCCATCTAAAATTGATTGGTTAGTCTTCTTCCGAGATTGTCTTCTATGCATCTTAAGTTCCAAACGTGGTTCTGCTTGCTGAGAACCCATATCTCCTATTTTTAACCTGAAAAACAATATATTAATGCCCAAATACTGTACTGATATGGTAGTTGATTTAGCGAATTCCCAGTATAAAAAACTGAATAATCTCATGTAAGTAACACTGTCAATTTGCCATGGTTGTTTACTTCTTGTTATAAACGTTATTACATTTCTTGTTTAGTTTGATAAGCAATACATTGTTGGCTGTATAACTACTCACATATCCAAGTAAGAAATCTTTTGCATTGCGTATATATATAGTGGGTGGAAAAACCAATGGTAAGTTCATATTTGCATCTATATATTAACATGTACTAAAATAAGAATCAGCTTTCACCAAAGTATTGCATCCTCATGTCTGTCCATGGTCACAAAAACAGCTCAGAGTGCTTATTTTATGAACAACTAATATATCTATATATAGAGAGAGAAAATCCAGGAATAGAATTCTTTGATCAAAATATTATTTTTTAAATTAATGGAGAAGAATTGGTTTCCAATCACAAAGACAACTGTTCATCATACCTTACATCGCCTTCTCTTTTAGTTCCAAATGTCCTCAACTGGAACTCCTCTCTGATTCTAATTTCATCAAGAAGTTGAAAATAGAAGGAATATCTTTCCCAATCCCCCTTCACAATGCAACCAGGTTCACCAAGATGCAAGCAATTGTTAAATGAACATCTTGTAGGCTCATTTCCACCAAGTATTTTCCTGATCTGAATAGGGGGAAAAGGAATAAAACAACAATTCAAACAGGAAAAACTGTGTATACACTGGATTTAGTCGGATATAACATAAACATACTAACTTCAGGAAAAGTTTGTGCAAGAGACTGCTTTGTCACTTTCAATAAACTAGGCTGGTTAAATCCAGGAGTATCAGCAAGATAACCCCCTCCAGATAATGGAAGGAGAGAGACGTGACGAGTAGTATGCTTCCCTCTCCCACTTCTTGTTGAAACCTCTCCAACTTGCTGGTCTGCAAACCACTTGCTACCTAAAATCTGAGAAACAATGCATGTACACATGTGATACAATACCAAAGTCATACACATATACACATAGTGAGAGAGAGAGAGAGAGAGAGACGCACAGGTTCAAACCAATTCTCCCCATCTAAAGTATCACAAGCACGAGGATTGCTTCTAAGGGCATTGATCAAACTAGACTTCCCAGTTCCACTAGGACCCACAATCACTGTTGTTTGATCTCGCAATTTGAACGCAAGAAGATCAAGGTTATGTCCAGATTCAACACTGCAAAAGATTGGTTGGTAGCCCCAGTCATGTAGCTTAGCTTTCCAGGAATTCATGGTCTATACAAGAGTGAAAGCAATTACTTCACATCACAAAATAATCTCAGTTGGACTCCAAGTTTGCAACATAACAAATAAAAACTACAGTATTTTTATAAGCCAAAAACAACAACCAAACATCGAGTCAAGCTTCCAGGTAAAATCATAACACTCCTTCAAAATTCAAATACATCTTTTCATAATAATGGAGTAGGAAGTAGTACAAACTTCATAGAAATTGCTTTAAGAGACCAATTTGAACAAACTTTTCAACAAGTTTTTAAAATTTAAAGGAAGAGAAACTAAAATAATTCAATGATACCGAGTATTTTACATATTAATTTCACCAAAACTAAGAATATCTTCTGCCCCTCAAATTATTTAAGAAGCTCATTCGTGTAACTTATCTATTGCACTACAAACTCATAAAACCATGTTTTGTGGTTAAGAACTAAGCAATCATCTCAATTGAATAACACTTGTTAGATAAAAGCACATCCAAACATGGTCTAATCAAACCAACAATTCTGTTATCTAACCCAATATCATACACTTATGAAGCACTATCACAAATTCATATACTAGACACAACACTGATACTTAGTTACACGATAATGATTTAAGAAAATAAAAGTGATTAAATGTAATCGCACGGTGCTACTTATACTTATGCTGTACAAATTAAGAACACAATCATAATTATCACAAATTCACAATGCCATTATGCCAACATATTAAAACCTCTTTATCAACAAGCTCAGTCTTATTAAGCGCTAGAGTGAGAGGAATTCCAGTGGACTCTGCTTCAACCAAAAAGCGTGTAAGCGTAAAAGGCTCAAGCTTGGGCTGATCAAGCGAAAAAAGTACAAGTAAATGATCCACGTTAGCCACAGGAGGATCAAGCATTTCAGAATTTCGCTGAAACACGTTTTCAATCATGCCTCTACGATCAATCCAATCAACAGAACCTACGAGAACCCTATCTCCAACCATAACCCTTCGCTTTATCTTCTTCAGCAGCGCCCTAACAACGCACAACAGTTCGATTCCTCCGGAAGTGTCGTGGAAGGTTCCAGAAGGCTGTGATTGGACGATTACGCGCATGAAATTGGCTTGGGAAGAAGCGACGACGCCGACGGCTTGGGATTCGGAGAGAGGAGGATTCTCTTCACGGGAGAGGACTGGAGAGAGAGATGAAAAGTGTTTTAATGTGTGTTTGGCTTTTAGGAGGTTTTTGCTTGGGGCTTCTTGTTTAAGGTTTTGTTGTCTGGCGGCGATTGGGAAGGAACGGAAACGCCGGAGAAGGTTAGGTGCGGCGGTTGCCAGTAAACGGTGGTGGCGGACGATGGAAAATGATGCGAGCGACATGTTAAGAGAGAGAGAGAGAGAGAGAGAAAAGTGAAGAGTGTATCAAATTTTCAATTTTGAGTTAATCAAATCTACGATTGAGCTTCAGTTTGAGAAAATTGAGATGAATAATGGATGTTACCAGTTCTGACGACAGGGCAACTCTTCTTACACTCTTGACGGCACTTTTTTGGTTTGCATCTGTCGTTGCTGACGATGGCGATACGCGTCAATCGATCAGACATGTTGCCTCAAACTCTCTGATTACGGAGATGGAAATCGGTTCAGAGAGAGTGAGAGGCGTGTGGTTGGAACGTTCAAGCGGAAAGGAATATAGAAAAGCTTAGCTAGGGTTACTTGCCTCATCTTGCAACTGGAATCGGGATTTCGGGTCGGGTTTATTATCGGATTCGATTCCAATACGATTTTTTTGGGTTAAACCCTGTGATTTACAGTTAACTATTCTCTTCTGTGTTGGGGTTCTTGTTTTCTGTCGTATTTGGTGGGTTGATATTGGGAGTTCTTTTCCCACCCCCTACAAATATTTTTGGAAGTCAAGAAAATAAACACAACTTTTTTTGTTTTATAGATGTGTATTTTTTAATTAAAAAAATGATTTTTTTTTCCATTCAGATAATATTTTCAGACGGAGTTGTGGTATTCTAAAAATATTTTCAGTAAGTTAAAGGGGCAATTTTTTCTACTCAAGTTTTAAAAAGTTTACATGTCTTTTCATTGTAATTCTAGATAGTATCATTTGATTAGATGTCTACTTTTAGATTTGTGTTTCTTTTAATATCTACATCTGAATTCATGTTGAAAAAACTAAAGTTTTTTAGACCATCTTTTATTTTTCAATTAGTTGAAGCTAGGATTAAAAAAAATTGATTCACTCATTATTTCTCTAATGTAAAAGATAATTAAGAATCTCATAAATTTTGAAGAAAAAAATATTAGCAATACTAACAATATGAAAAGATCAATTTACAAAATCATATGTAATTTTATGATAAGAGTATTTTGTCATTTTAAAATCATTCATATCATATGAAATTATTATTTAGTTCATCTCCAGATAATAATAAAATGATATATATTTATTATTATTATTATTGGTGGGAGAGCGAGCGAGATCAATTTCGTAAATATATTCGTAAATTAATGTATCCATCAAAAAAGCAACTAAGAACTTCCGTGGGATTCACCCTTAGATATGCTTTATCGCTTTTAGTCAATTTAATACTTCTTTGACAGTTTGAGAAAAGTGGGATAATAAATTTTGAATCTCTTCCGTTATATCTAATCTTATTGATTCACATTATTATTCATAAGGGAATACCGAAAACTTATTTATTTTGAAGTTAACCAAAGAAAATCAAAGTAATATTAGGTCATTGTTAAATTAAATATCAACTGTTACCTTATACACCACCTGAAGATTGTCAATTCCTTCCAAATAGTCCATTGTTAATTTCATTAAATGATCGTAGTGTAGCTATTGCGCGTAGAATCTTTGAAAGGGAGAAAAACAAGAAGCAGAAGAAAAACTCCTTTGACATGTCCAATCAAAAACCATTCTTCTAAACACCAAAAAAGTCAATTGATTTGATAAATCAATAATAGAAAGGCGTATTTTGTCCAAGAAAATAATATAAGGGCATATACTGTCTTAAAATAAATAGTATTCCACCAGCTCAATATACTACATGAACAAGAGGTCTATTTTGACTTCATAGATGTGCTACACAGACAAAAAGACAGTGATTGATCCAATGGTCATCTAATGCGATAACACAACTGAGTTAAAAATGAAAATGGCAATGTACAGCAAAACAAAACAGGCATGAACTTAATTAATGTTTTTAGCTACAGGCTACAGCAACACCAATTTTGCACAGAGTATCCGATGCATCTTTGGATGTTTCCATTTAATCTATGGTAACATAAACGGAATCATTTATCTTCGTATTACGCAGATCAACAAAAACAAAACACGAGTTCGACCAAGTATGGATTGGCATCTTACAAAATAATGTTTATTTATAAAAGCTATCAGCAACAGCAGCACTCCGAATCACAGTTGTATGTACATATATATATAAGATCACTTCCACTTCCTGAACATACCATGCTTGCCAAACTTTCCATGCTTGCCGAATTTTCCATGCTTGAACTTGCCATGCTTGAATTTCCCATGGGGCATGTGACCATATCCTCCATGTCCATAGTGACCATGAGAAACATGGTGAGCACCGAATGCAGCAGCTGCTGCCGCAGCACCACCAGCAAGCAATCCACCCATTCCACCCATACCAGCATGCCCGTGCCCAAAAGGCCCTGATGTAATGCAGAGAAGTTAGTTGCCTTCAAGCATATTACTTTAGTTATAGACAGCAGATAAGAAAAACTATCAAATAGGTTTGAATAAACAACATAACAAGTTTCAAATATAAATTGAAAATGTGGTGACGATACACTCATAAATCAAACTACCACTTACAACAGTCAAAAAAAGTTTTGGTTGTGAATGCACTCACAAAATTAATATAGTCAAAGAAAGTTTCAAATAAAGTAGACAGCAGTCAAAATTAATATATATAAAAACAAAACTGAGAATGTTAATGGCCGAGGACCACAAACACAGTGATGAGACATTCACAAATCAAACTACCAGTTATAACAGTCAAAGGAAGTCTCGCTTGTGAATTGTTTTTAGGTTTGTCCTAAGAAATAAAAAAAAATATATATATAGAAACTTTGTATTGAAATACAATATTTAATGCATTAGTGAAATTAACTGCTATACATTTTAAAAGAAAATTGTTCTTTAACTAGGGACCTTAGAATTAGTTATTTTGCCATTGGTTTTTTAGCTAAACAATCCGACATTTGCAAATTGCAATATTAATCATACATGGTTTGAAAAACACCAATAACTCAACAAATTTGAGGCAACTCAAGAGCCGGAAGTAACTTGACAAATTTCATAACAATAACATCAAGTCTTTGTAACAATCAGATAATTAAATAACTAATATTGAAAAATAAAGAATGAAGGGAATCATACCTGGGGCATGAGGAGCAGATGGACCATGATAACCAGCAGGTGGATAACCGGAAGGAGGATAGCCACCATGAGAGTAACCAGCAGGAGGATAACCAGCAGGGGGAGAACCAGCTGGAGGATAACCCCCTTGTGGAGGGTATGCACCTGGTGGTGGACGGTAGAGGATTATCAACAACTACCTTAAAACAGAAACAAGCAAATCAACTAACAAAGAGAAAATAACTAACCTAATCAACTAATCCAACAACCCCTAATTACTTTAACTACTCTAATTTCCCTTTATTCTATATCCTAACAGGAAACGTGATAAAGGAATTTACAATTTGCTTTTCCCCCCACAGCCATGTACACATCAAATAACAGAATGGTCTCAGAGATGAAGCTGAAGGTGAGAAAATAGTACTCCTCAAATTGTAATGGAAAGTGTTCCTTATTCCATACAAGAACGGAACCACCTCTAACATCCCTCTCATTTCAATTTTTTTTTATAGTTTTAACATTTTATTTTTGTTTAAATAAATAGGTACTTTATAAATCCAAGATATAATTGATATTTTTTTCCCAACTATACCCTTTAGCATATTTATGCTCTTTGCATTGAAAAATGAGACTAAAATAACAAATATAAAGTTGTGTTTTAGTATAAATATGAACCAACTGATTGGTTTCTTAATCTGTGTGCAAACAACTAAAAACCTTAAACTACCAAAGATATGAAACAGAGTAATCCCAGACCTTGTAAACTAAAAAAACCAACAGAATGAAGAAAACAATTTAGTCCATAACTTACAGGCAGAGTTTCATATTATTTTCTGCCATATAAAAGGAATCTGAAAACAATGAACAGAAGAGAACAAATACTCACCAAATTCCGCATGCTTGGATCATGCAAGATACTATAAGCTGCCCACCTTGACCAAGATTCTAAGACTACACCATCATATCCCATTTCCCTACAGAAGAAGCACGTTTACATGAAGCAATGGTTACTTAATATTATTAACCACTTATCATCATCATTGACATTAACCTATTGAACGGTTAGTTGACTAGTTCCTAATTAGAAACATTTTTAGTGAGGATTATCTTTCAGCAGTTTTCACATAAATTTCCTCTCTTTTAGAATTACACCATAATGCTTCATTGCAGTACAGTAACATTGCAGATCTCGCAAAAGCTGGATGTTTTTCCAGTATAATAATAACTCTCTTCCCATAAAATAAAACCATTTCCTTAATGGTGCATCATAGATTAATTAGAGGCTTACTTGCACTCTGTCACTATAAGGTCAATGGCTTTGTTCCTTTGTTTCTTCTTTCTCAGCAGCTCTTCTGGTGATGCTTCCAGAACAAATCCTGGCAAAATCTACATGCAAATGCAAAAGAAAAAATAATGGTTGGTTCACTAAGGTCAGATCTAAATAAAAGCATCACAATATAGGAAGGCCAAGTTCGTAGCTAGTCTAAGGCCCAAAACAGACTGGTCTAGATGCTTCTACTTAGGACGAGGATTAAAATAGGCAACAAACTTAAGAATAATTTTAAGTCATAAAATCCCCCATATCCCTGTTTCACTGATCACAAGTCAGAAGGAATGCTTAAACAGTTACAGATTTACAGTAAGCAAATATATAATTTAATTTGAATTTAAATTGTTATATTCGAGGAAAAAGTAAACATTCCAGAGCTGCCACAGCAATTCTGTTTCCTTTTCGTTCTATAATGTTATTTTCTAATTGAAAAATTGTTTTATATTACATCTCTTACGCCTTCTAACCAAGTGTCACTCCTATTAGCAAGCTCCATACACAACTTCCCAATTTAGGTCTACTTTGTAGTATACAAATCTAAAATTAAGAATGTTAGTTTTCAAAATCAATATATAACGAGTAAAAACTTTGTGGACAAAAGAGGTATTTAAGTTAACATTGATGAAATGAAAATAAGTGTAGAAGTTGAAAACTTATTCATTGTACCAGAGCTTCTCCCGTCTTTTTAAGCTCTGAGATCCATCCTCTGTCAGCATTATTCAACTATGTTTCTTTGACAAGACATTTCTCTATTGCTTCATCACAAAGCTCAAGAGTGATTTCCCAGTTCCCTTCTTCATAGTTCACATCGACGAAAATATCATAAATATCTTTCTCAGCAACCAAACCATGTTTTCTCATCTCCTCAAATAGCTTCCTAGCTTCCACAAGTTTCTTCCTCTTAAAGAAACCTCTTACAAGAGCATTATAGGAAGTGGCAGTGACACTAAATCCTTGTTCAACCATTTCTTTATAAAGAAACCATGCCTCTTTCATATTTCTAGCTTTACAATGCCCTTTAATCAAAATATTGTAGCTGTTGCGGTCGGGCATCACTTCTCGAGCACGCATACCCTTGTAGATCTCGGTAGCTGCACACATGTTATTTCTAATGCAGTACTGCTTCATAAGAGAATTGAACGTTGTGGCATTTGGCGTTATACCTTTCTCTAACATCCATTTGATTAACCTTTCACCATCTTCCAACATCCCTGACAAGCAAAAGCCATTCATGAGCACATTGAGTGTAACAATTGTAGGTTGAAGTCCTTTATCGAGCATAAACCGCAGCAACTTGTGAGCCTTGGCCATTTCCCCCATCTTACAATATGCGTCCATGAGTGTTGTGTATGTAACTGTGTCAGGATAAAACCCTGCCATATCCATTTCTTCCATAAGTTTAACCGCTTGTTCTATATTTCCTATCTTACAAAGACCATTAACAACCGTGTTATACGTGTAGACATTTGGTTGAAGTCCCTTTCCTGACATTTCATGAAGAAGCTCATTTGCTACATCAACCTCTCCATTCTTACAAAGGCCATCAACCAATGCGGTATAAGTGACAACATTTGGAGTCAGATCCTTCTGAACCATCTGGTTGTGAAGAGAAAAAGCCTCTTTCATTTCACCAGCCTTACAATACCCATCAATAAGAGCAGTATACGTAACTTCATCCGGTTCCATCCCTTTCACAAACATTTCACTAAACAGTTCACGCGCTTCTACCATCTTTCCACTCTTACAAATCCCATGAATCACAGAAGTATATGTAACAAAATCAGAAACTATTTTCTTATACCTCATTTCATCAAACAGTTTGAATGCAGCCGGAAAATTCTCAGCCTTGCAGAATCCACTAATGAGAGTAGTATACACTACGTTATCAGGAAAAACACCGCATTTACTCATCTCCCTCAACACTCGCTCTGCTTCAACTACTTCGCCGCTCTTACAAAGAAGGCCAATTATATTATCGTAAATGTATTCATTAGGTTTCAATCCCTTTCTCTTCAACTCTTCCACAAGTTTCAAAACCTTATCAAGCTCACCAATTCCACAATACCCACTAACAACAACACCATAACTTACAACATCAGGAAAATTCCCTCTCTGCTCCATTTGTGCAAGCAGGTTATGTGCTTCTTTCACTTTACCCAATTGACAAAGACAGTGAAGAACAATATTGTATGAAACAGTATTCCAACAAACACCCAATTCAGGAAATTCATCGAACACCTTAACTGCGGTCTTCAAACCATGGAAATTGCAAGACAACCTAGACAGAAACAAATTACAAGAATCTACAGACACAACAACACCATAACTCAACAACTTATGAAAAAGCTTCTCAGCTTGTGAAACAAACCCAGTTTCAACAAGCACTTGAAAGAACAGATCAAAAACAAGAGGGTGTGAATCCCAATCCTTATAAGTATAAATCAACTTCTCAGTAAAAAGATCAAACGACTTGGAAACATCGAAACGCGGCGTAGTCCAGAACTCAAAAACGAGTCGTTTCGCGGTTTCAATATCATTTGAAGAAACGGCTAGGTGAACGACAATGCAGAGTGATTCCAAAGTGATGAAAGGTTTTTGCGCCCAGTTGAAGAAGTTCAGAACAAGTTTGTAGTCGTTTTTGATGTTGATGAGAACCCAAATGAGATGGTTGGATTTGAAGCGAGATTGGTAAGGTTTGAGAACACGGGTGAGGGGTTCGGAACGGCGTCGTTTGATGGTAGTGGTGACGTGGCGGATAATGTCGGAGTCTGAGATGGAAGGCGTTTTAGGGGAGTAGTCAGGAAAAGGGCGGGGTGTTGTTGAGAAGTGTACGGCAGTGAGTGGAAGATGGTGATATTGATTGAAACGGTGTCGTTGGAGATAGGTGATGATGGTGATTGATGTTGTTCTCTTCATGTGTTGTTTGGGAGAGGAAAACCCATTACGATAGGGATAGTGTTGTTGGAATATTTAGGTGGAGATGAATGAGGTTTAGTGTTGCTGTACGCCTCAAGTATTCAACCATGTTTGGGGAAGAAAGAATCACCAAGGACACAGCAGAAACGCTCCAAACTACTCTCAATTAATTAATTCAATTTTAAATTTTCATTGGAATTAATTTGCTAACATTTTTAAATAATAAAATAAATTAATTTGCTAACTAACTATATTATATGTGTAAAAAATCATAATATATTATAAAAAGAACGCAACAAAAAAAGGATTTTTTATTGATATATCTTTTTTCAAAATTTTAAATTAAAATGTCCCACTTTATAATTTATATATTAAAATATCTTATTTTTAGGACTAATTAATTTTTTCATTAATTTTTTCATTAAATATGATTTGATAAATTAATTAATTTTTTCATTAATTTACAAATTAATTTAATATCAAACAAATTGATTCTTGTGATTGAAAAAAGTAATAAAATTAAAAAATGAACATAATCTAATCATTTTATATATAGATATTTTAAAATACTTTTGGAAGATCAATATATTTAATTTGATTTTATCTTTTGAGATAACTTAATAATACATTAGTATACAATATA
>JBBPBT010000152.1:7105212-7123787 GCA_037974875.1 Cicer bijugum | reverse complement strand
TATTTTAGTCTAAAATTATTGAATTTCAATTATTTTATAGTCTGTTATAAACATGCTCAAAGTAAATTCAAATTATTTATTTATTTAATAAAAATATGATTTATATATCAGCATTCAAGTGCGAATAGTATTTTTCTTTTTCACAAAAAGTGAAAATAGTATTATGCATTTATTTAAATAGTAACATTAGTCACCATCCTATCAAGGTGTTAGAAAATACAATAGTCACCCTATCAAATTGTTAGAAAATACATTAACTTTCTTTTGAGCAAATTTTGCAGAAGAGTACAGCGTTCGAAATAAAAATATTGTAAAAACTAAAATAAAGATTCTAACCTTTTAAGGAAATGTTATCTAATTAGCAATTTAAAACATTTAGATTGAATTTCTTTTAAATTGTGAGTTAATTTCACATGAATAAAAATATAGTCGAACTATCCGTAAAACTTAATTCAATTGATAAATACTGAATTTTTTAAATTGAATACAATATTTCAGATTCGAATCCATAATCTCACAATTATATGATAATTTATTTACTATATTCATAAAAAAAACAAAAAAAAATATTGCTGAATTACATTAGTCATTTAAGAAATTATAGGTGTTCCAAATTAATCTTTTTATGTATTCTCTTTAAGTTGCTCTTGTGATGTTTCATATCTTTGTCCTCTTAAACATTTTTATTTTTTTATACTAGTACTTTGAATTTACGTTAAAGAATATTGTGGCTAAATTGAACTAGAGAATCTTTTTGGTACACATGTAAAAATTAAATGTGTTGTTTTGTCTAACACTAGTTGAAGTTTCGTGTTTTTGGAGGTAAGTTGTCCTATGTCCATGTTCTTAGAAATGCAATTAGAATATAATATATTCCGTACTGTTTTTCTTATGATATGTTTGATCGTGTTTCTAGTTATACATACCTCTTTGCACAAAAATGCCTATTTCTTGAAACTTTCTGTAGCACCACCTTTGGAAAAATGAGCAAAAATGTAATATGCTGTAAGCATATAGTAGCATCATTTACATTGAATGGTTTCTCGTTATTGCCTTACTTAACTCCGACACATTTTTGCATAACTCAGCTGGTATCTAATTCCTAAACCAAACTTAGAATCTTTTTCGGTTACTTTTGACCAATTTCTTGTTTGGTATCAACAAGATTAACTGAATGGAGAATGCTAGTTCATCTCTTGATGCCATGATTCTTCACGTGAATGTGTAAAATTCTTTTGGTTTTTGAATTTGTAACATGGATTTGAACAATGAACTCAGTCCACATGTGAATTAATTTCAAAATAATGGAATTTGTGACATGGATTTCAACAATGAATTGAATCCACATGGAAACAATTAAATTTGGTTTACCATTTAATTTCTAACTTTTTTTTTATATGCACCAATCAATAGGAATCAAATTCGGTTATTTAGAATTTACTACACTCACACACCTTGCGCACCAACTACTTGCGTTAAACTCCTACGATAAAACTGAGACTCTGATGTGTCTTAGAAATAATTCTAAATATACCTATTGTAACGTGATGAGCTGCATTATTACCAACTAAGTCAACCTTCGTTAACTTATCAATTATATTATGTAGACATGTATTACCAACTGACAAAGTTTCGTTAACTTATCATAATATAATATTTTTTATACTTGAAAATATTTACATATATTGTGGAGAGAGCTATAATGAAAATAATCTGAATCAACGGGTTTTTTTAGTGAATGGTTTATAATAACGCACTAAATAGGTCTATTTAAAACTCCAATAACACCATCAACTCGACCTGAACTCAAAGTAGATCTTAAACAATTTGGCCCACTTAAGAGTGGCGTAATCCAAAACTACTTCCTTACCTTTGTTGATTTATCAAACCATGATGAAATCTTATTGTTGTTTTATGACTAAATACCTAACATTTAGCTATTTAATGAAAATGACCAGTGTCAAAGGTGATATAATTATGTTCCTTGGTACATGGAAGCACTCTTAAAGTGACTTTTATCATATAATCATTCTACATAATTAAACCATTTACTTTTCCATATTCAGCTAATCACTGATTTTGACAAGTCCTTTTTATAGATCTTATCCCTTGCACTCTCTACTTGTTTAAAATGTTACTGTGATTTTGAAGAAAATAAGCCTAGTCCTTTCATATATATAACTTCAAAGTAATTTATAATTAGAGTGGATAATAATGCACTATGCTCAAGTAGAGTGTGACAAGGATCTTTTAGGTGTCATTTCTTAAATTTACATAAATAAAAAATATCATCCTGATTTCATTGGTTTAACATCTAGGTACTCATTAGGACACATTGCAATGATGCTTTCCACTCACTTTCAAATACCAATTATTTAAGTCTAACTCTTCATTGTGTGCATTAACTATTCTTAATCTTAATCTTAATAATTAGTTGGTTTTAAATCCCGCCGTTATCTAGATTATCATTGCATAATGAATATTACTTGATTGGCTCACTTTTTAATGCTATGTTATAATGCTTCTAAGCTTTTTTAAAGCATCATAGTTTTGAAATTTGATTAAAACTGTGTGACAGTAGTAGCTTTCACACCTTGTTATGGGCCACTAGTGCCTTTTTAAAACTGTGTCATAGCTTTCACACTTTGTTATGCAACAACAAGTTAATGGTTTCAAAGGCCTCAAAATAATCCACTATTTTCTTTATGGGATAAAATGTTACTGAGCTTTCAGCATTAATGTTCGTTAGGTTGTTATCTTGTACTTCTTAGTATGCAAGAAAGCAGTGATGCTATTTTTCTTGCTTCTTATCATGCAGCATATTCCTTATGTTTAGACACTTCATAGTTTTATTTGGTCTCAACCCTCCATTTTTCAGGGAAATAAGACCCTGGTAATATGAATTTCAGTTAGAATGTAAATAAAGTCTTGTCAAAGAAACAGTCCAAATTTATGCAAAGTTGAACTTTGAATTAGTATTTAGAATCATATATCAGTATCAAGTAAGCATTTGTAAAAGGTATTTTATGACATCATATTACAACGCAAGATTACACTAAAATATATTGAATGTCTTGGTTTGTAGTAGCTATATGATCAATGCATAATTATTAAACTTTCTCAAGGAGATTTGATAACTTTTTCATTAAAGAGTTCAATAAAAAGTCCAATAATCTAGTAATATTATATTATTCCTCATTTGAGTTAATACAAAAACTCTTCAAATTATGTATATAGGCTTTGCCATAATTTAGATCTACCTAACTCTATGAAGTGCAAAATAAGCAACTAATCTATAACCAACCAACATCAAAGCCATGATGAACACATCAACCCACATATGATTCAATCCCATTGATTTAATTGGACCAAAATCAACAACCTTGCATAACTCTCCCTTTGAGCATTCATAATAATCATTTTCATTGTATTGAACACCAAGAAGAAGCTTGTAACAGTAGTAACTATAGCTTAAGTACTTAAGCCACACAATGAAAGGTGGAATCTGTTGTATGTAGTAACCTCCAGCAATGAGAAAAACAAGTGTTGTGACAGAAGCTAGTGTTGTTGCTTGTTTAACCTCCATCAAAATAGCACCAAATGCTAGTCCAAGACTTTGTGAGACAACAACACTGTAGAGAACAACAAGAAGAGAAAGGATGAAAGTCACAAGATCAGGTTTAAGTCCTCCCATCCAGTACAGTATGATGACAAATGCTGTTGGAAGTGCAAGTTCTAGTGGCAAGTCTCCTATTGTTCTTGCAAGAAAGTAGGAAGAAAGACGGTACATTCCCGATGACCGTTCCTTGATTAGCATTCTTCTTTCTTGTGGAAATGTGAAAACTGCATTGTAGAGAGGGTAGAATCCCCAGAAAACAGCAAAGAAAAAAAGCAAAGCTGTCTGCATTACAAATACAATATCATATTAGTATTTTTGTATGTGTAGCAAAGAAATATTGTATATTGATCTTAGTTTGTTTTTTTGGAGTTCAAGAATCAAAGGAATGAAACTTGGAAATCTTGGTTAATAATGTTTGAATTTGTGGCACATGTTATATCTATTAGCAATTCACTGAAATAGTTAGTTAACCACGTATTTGAACTGTGTTAACTAACTATTTTATTGTCGATTTCGTATAGGATTTTTCTATATATTATTAATTGTTATAAAGTAGAAGAGATGAAGCAAATCTTTATTATCTTACCCTATCTTCAAGGTGTGATTCTGGTGTATGCCACCACAAGAGTCCACCAAGAAAAGCTACACTTATGACTTGGAATATTCTCAGCCTGTTAAAAGCTTCATGCCTTCTCTCCTTAACTCCTCTTTGTAATAGTACAGTGAACTGATACCACCAGCTTGTACACCATTGTTCTGGTTTTATTTGATTCCCTGCATCAATTTAATAAAAATATGTTATGATTAGAATTACAGTTAAAAACTAATAACCAAAAGGTTAATTTTTTTTCTCCTTTTGATTGTTTTTACTTTAATAGATAGAACACCTACTTGTGAAAGCATCTTTTGTGTTCTTGTTGTAGTTGTTCACCTCAAGGTTGCAAACTTCAGCTTTCAGCTTTGTAGCTATGTTGTTGTCATAAGCAGAGATGAGAGATTCTCTCACAATCTTCCTTTCCTTTTCCAGTGCCTCACTTTGTTCAGTTACATGCTTTGAGTCAGGAGCAATCCCTGCAATTTTCCATTTTTTTCATGACATTGTCAGTATTAATTTCTTTCTTCAAAATAATATTCAAATAAAATTAATGATTAGATAAAATTGAAATAAAATAAAGCAAATGATTAGTGGCTATTAATTACCATTAGCAAGATCAAGCAAGAGATCAGCTGGATTAACAGTGATGCAAGTTGAAAAACCAACAGATGAGAAGTAATCAAGAGCAGTTGAAGCAGGACCATAATATATAGGACAGCCTTCAGATAGCAACACAACTTTATCAAACATATAGTAAAGTCTACTTGAAGGTTGATGAATTGTTGTAACAACAGTTCTACCACCACTAGCAAGTTTTTTAATGGTGTTCAAGATCCTTAAAGCTGTTGTAGAATCTAAACCTGAAGTAGGTTCATCAAGCAACAAAAGACTTGGATTAATAAGCATTTCTTGTCCTATACTCACTCTCCTTTTTTCACCACCTGATATTCCTCTCAAAAGTGGTCCTCCTATCATACTATTCCTACAAAGGTTTAGTCCTAACTCAGTTATAACTCTCTCTACATGCTCAACTTTTTCATCTCTTGTTAAGGTTTTAGGAAGCCTCAAAAGTGCTGTAAAGACTAAAGTTTCAGTGACAGTTAGGTGAGGGTATAACACATCATCTTGAGCTACAAAACCTGTTCTTCTTTTCATAGAACCTGAGAAAGGTTGATTGTTGTATGTGATTTTTCCTGATAGTTTACCGTTGAGACGGCCGCCGAGAGCGGTTAGGAGTGTTGTTTTGCCACTACCTGATGGACCTAACATAGCTAGTATTTCACCTGGACACACAACACCTGTTATTCCATTTAGTATAGTTTTTTCTTTATAACTCCATTTACTTCCCCAACAAGTTCCTCCTTTTTGCTCTAGTTTAACTTTGTATATCAAATCCTCAAACTGCATAACAAAACACAAACAGTTATTACTAACAGAATGTGTGTATAAATATTATATTGTCAAAGGTAAAGTAATTAGTTACCTTTAAAGTTATAGGGTACATAATAAGTTTTGGTACTAATGATTGTTCATTTGTACTAATGGGGTAAGTAAGGACAGTTGAAGTTGTTTGAGTGTCAGTCATATTTGGTGGTGATGCTTCCACTGAGAGACTATTCAAGTGTTCTTCTGGTTTTGGTGCTATGCAATTCTGTGGCATGCTTGAAGAGTAGTGGTAATAGACAATAGTTGTGTGTGATATGAGGTGATGATTGGGAAACTGAGAGAAGTTAAGAAGTTGCTTTTAACTTGACCCCTTAATGTGTAGTGAGGAGCAGCACATAAATATATATATAGCACACACACTAGGGTGTGCACTGTGCATATGTGGAATCCCACCTTTTTTTTATCTTAAATTATTCTAGCAACAAATATCAAGGTTTTAAATAGCAGCCAATTTGCAATATTTAGTATTTTATATTTTTTAAATTAAAAGGAGAAAACTAACTTTCATTATAAAAAAATCTGATTAAATCTAATGATGTGATCCTCAATTGTGACTGCGTTGTAACTACAGAGACATAATAATTCATCATTTTTCAACCATAATTGAAACTGCTGACATTTTTTAAAAGAACAAAACTTATCTATAATATTATAACACATATATTACATAAGGTGAGTTTTACTCTTTATAAAAACGTAAGCACGGCAAAAGCTCACATAAAAACTTTAAAAATTCTTAATGATTACTTAATATCACTTCATTCTATTCCAATAATTCAACACATTTTTTTTGTTTATCTCAATTTACTTTTAATTAACAGCATCACTATTTTTCTCTTAATATCTTTGAGCTTAAATGTTTACTATAGTTGATCTAAAAATTTAGACAAGTCACCAAGAAACATTAAAATTGGCATGTTAGCCATGTTTCTAAGGTAGAAATAACATATATGATTTATATTAACAAGAGCTATTTGATCTAAGGAATAATCTCACATGCTGATAAAATAAATATAAGTTTACTCTTTATATTTCAAATCAATATTTTACATAAGGCCTTGAAGTGGTGTGTCAGTTCAAAATTCAAGCCACAATCACATAATCTAGTACTAAATAATCATAGAAACATGTGAATACAACATTGATGGTATATTTTAAGCAATAGAAACATGGATTTGAAATCTTAATGTCTGCATGTAGCTGCAAAATCCAAAGAAAATGTTGTTGCTGCTGCTATTACTGTTTGTTAGTGACAATCATAGTCTTTTGTACCGTGTATGTACAAGCTCATGATTTATGATGCAAGTGGGTCTCTTTAATGCTTTGTGAGATTTTGAGCTATCTATTGGATATGATTTGTCTATTTCACGTTTCCATTATTTTCCTATTCAACTTGCAGTTTGATAAATATGCATACTTTCTTGTGCACTGTATGTGCAAAGCATTTTCTTCTTTAATATTATTAGAAATGTTATTTTATCTTTAATGTGTGTTGACGAGGTCGGAGTAGCGCGGAACAAAGGTCAAATGTTCCAAGACCACCCAAGACTTTAGCACAACATCTTGATCCAAAATCATAAAAAAATTAAAACACTTAAGTTCCACAACTTTTTATATAGGTAAAACACTTAACACGTGTGATTAATGAAATTCATTAATCATGAATTTTAACGTAATTAATTATAATTTTCAGGTGTTCAAACCTATTTGTAGTTGTAGCGCTTAAAATCCTGACCAATAGCATTCGATTTTGTGTTTAATAGAATTTAGTCGATGGTTACCCCAGAAGACTAGTACATCCGATGATGTAGGGACATGTGATTAATAATGTGATCCATATCATCAGATATCTACTTTCAAAGAGTAGATATAATCAACTCCGATGATGTGGTCCCCATGAAAATATATAGTTTTTCGACTTCGTTGTAAGGTCGAATATATCTATCCTCTCTTAACCTCATCTAAGGGAGTCTCGTGCATTGGGCCACCAATTTATTTTTATGAGACATAATTGACATCAACTCTTAGGAAATTTGTGATAATATCTAATATCTCTCAAGGGAAAATAAATGTATTTCTTCCGTCTCACAATAATTGGTTCATTTTTTAAAAAAGTTTGTCCTAAAATGAATGTCTCTTTCAAATTTTAATATAATTTTGTTCTCTCTTTAATTAATATTACTTACGTCACTTTCAATGCAATATCTTTCACTATACATTTAAGACATTATAATGCATTAATTTCCAACAAAGATGATTTGATAAAATAGTATTTTATCTGTTTTATTTATACATTTTTATTAATATTTATAAAATAATTTAATGATTCAATTATTATGAGACAAATATATATAGTATTTTGTTTAAGACTCTTTGTAATTGTAAATTACAAAATTTTAATAAAATTTGATTTTTAATTAATATATATCAAAATATAAACTTTCACAAAGATAAAACTGATTTGGTGTATGAGATGACATAATTAGAGATAAAATAATAAAAAAAGTCACATGTTGCAGAGAGAAAATTATGATGAACTTTAGTTTGATATTTTTCACACTCATCATCAACCTAGGAAGAGCAGAACCTAGTACAATACAGTTAATAGCATCTCTCTGCATACATTTTCGTTTCATTTTAGTTATTGTTTCTTAACTTTTGAAAAATTATGTTAGGTCGGTCTCATAAGCAGATAGTACATCATTGCATGTTGAAATGAAGAGAAAAGAAATACTATATGATATATCTTTGAGGATTCTGACATCTGTGGTTGGTTGTCATTTTTCACAACACCTTATAAATAAAAAAAAGGAACTAAACATCTTTTTTAGATATGAATGGATGAGAAATTTGGTTATTTTCGTTTTTTTTTTAAATTTCACATACCTTAATCAATTGGTTTTCCTATGATCTCTTTAATTATTTATTATATATTTTTTTCTAAAATAAATAATTAAAAATATTATTGATAAATTATTAATTAATATTGTATTGAATTTTAAAAATGACAATTAAATAAGAATAATTTCTTTTTACAAATGTGAAGATTAAAAAGTATTGGATGGAGTATTATTTTTGTTGTGTTGAAGGACAATGACATGATTTTGTCTCCCCCATGTGCTTGTTGTTAGTTATGGTCAAGCTTGTCAAAGAACCCTTCAAAATGTATCAAAAAGTGTGTTATATTATATTCTCTTCCTTCTCTTTACTCTCTACATGTGGTAGCCATCCATTGAAGAAAAAGAAGAAAATAGGATAATTTTCATGGTTTTATTTTTAAGTTCATTCTAACAAATGTAATGTGCATATGATTTAAGAGGTTCATAAAGTTTATGCCTAACAGTGAAAACTTTCAATTCCTCCAAGTATAAGCTGCAAAGAATAAATTCAAAAGGATGATAAAGAAGAAAAAGTCACTTGGGGATTTACTAAATAAGATTTGGTATAATTTTTCCTAAACAACTTAGAGTCGAACTAATTCACTCCAAGTTTGTATTCACTTTATTTCATTTATGTGACTTATTTTATTCTTCAATATAATTGGTCATTAAAATTTTCCGTACTAGTAATATTTTAATGTTGGTAAATTTAAAGGTGAAATTAATGGTGCATTTCTTATAAAGCTAAGTGATTCTTATATTCCCTCTAGGAACATGCTAATTGATGATAAATATAGCACTGTTAATTTCAACATTCGTATCACCGAAATTCGATATGACTGTTTTTATTATTAATTTTATGTTATCATATATATCATCACTCTAGTTTAGTTAAATAAAATTAAAAGGGAAATGATAAGATTCTAATTATAAGTAATTAGTTTACCATTCACCCCTTTCCTTTATAAATATAATCTAATATACTTTCCATTTAAGCTGAATAAGAAAGGAATGATTAAAGGGAGAACCCATCAATCAGATTCCAATTTGTGTCCATAAAATAATTTTTATTTTTCCTTTTGATAGAGCACTAAGAAAAAATGGTATTTATAATGGGTCCGGTGATATAAGTGTACCTTTTCAGCGTGGAAGACTTAGAGCTAGCATTGGCTTCTTCACATTAAGTGCGCATATGTGTTTTTAATTCATTCATTAATTTATACATATAGTTGTTGTATATTGCATATTTCATTCAATTTTCTGTTCACACTAATTAACTATAATTTAAGTTTGGTTACAAATGTCTCACATTGCTCTAGTATATTAAATGTCTATGTGATTGTGGTTTGGATTGTATTTATGAGTTTATTTTATTTAATTTTTATTGTAAACTTAATTGTTCGTTATTTAATGTCTATGTAGTTATTTAATATTTTATTTTTATTTTAAAATAAATATTGTGTATTTAATTGAGTTAATATGATAAATTATTAAATATTTTTAAAATTTATGAAAATTTATAGATTTATTATTTAATAAAAATTATAAATTATTAATTTATTATTTTTATCGGTAAATTTTAATATTTAATTATCTATCAAGAGTTTTTAAACGAAATAATTCTAACTGGAATTTATTTTTGAGTAAGTTCGACCTCACCATTATATTATATATTCTCTTATCTTAATTTTATGTAAATAAAATATATAAGGTCTCTAATTCCAAATAAAAAAAATTTAGGTTCCTTCCTTCTTCTACTAGCCTCTTACTTTTTTGACATATTCTCATCCATTCCATCTCCCTTTCATATATATTTATATATTATAGCTACTTAGGAATGTATTCCTGTGTTTATATTTAGGGTATATCTGCCCTTAGCATAAACCACACGAGCCATCAATTTGAACCTTCTTGAACCAAAGTTTTAATAAGAACCATAAATAATATAATGTGGAATATTTATGAATTTCCATGCGGAATGTCTTCCTTCTACGTCAAGCGACTAGATAGATAACATTATTAACTAACGATAAGATTCATAAGATAATTAAGTGTCTATTATTGGTACCTTTAAATTTAATTGTCTGGAATGGGGAAAGGGATTTGATTTTTTTTAATATCATGATAAAAAGGCTTAAATACTTTTCTTTTATTATTATATTTTATTTGATTCACGATTTTGGAGTCTTCAAGTTTTTAAAATTGTTTCAGTCAAATATTTGATAACGATCGAAGACGTTTTTTAATGGTGGTGTACGATTGTTGATAATAGTTTTGATTTTATAGTAGGATATTTGCAAACACTTCAACGTCTAAGTCAGTAAGAGTTAAGAGAAGTGTGAGGTAATGAATGAATATGAATCTTATTTTTGAAGGTGTAGTTTCTTATTTAGTAATTTTTAAATAGGAGAGACGTTGAAGGCAGTTATGCCATTGTGGATTATCTGACGAAAAATATAGATCATTGTCTCATTGTCATTGAATGACTATTATCGACTGGTGGAAGAATTCAACACCTGAAAGCATGCATTCAGTATTACTTGAGAGCAAATACTTTGATCGGGCTAAGACTAAATAAGAAGCGCTTTGTGAACCATCATAGTTCGGTCCGAAATAAAAATGATTAACTTTTTATTTATTTATATATCTTGAGGCTAGATTTTGATGATGTGATAGGTGAGAAATACTTATGTGACATCTAAATCGATGAATATGAAAAATTGAGAATTTATGTTGACAAAGTTTTACATCAAGTTGATTGTTTTTGTGGTACGAGTTAATGTGAATGAAAGAAATGTAAATTGCTTTTTAAATAAAATTCCACATACATTATCATATAATTGGAGGAAAAGTCCATTACTCTAAAAATTGAAAGGACTAAAATCGTAGATTAATAGAAATAATTTCAAAATGGATAAATCGGTATAGTGCCTTTGTCAATTGGCTATGCTTATTCCATACCTCGATTGAGACTAGTGCTATGTGTTAACAATGAAAAGAGGAAAAAGATAGACAACCACTTTAGGGTTTCATAATATAGAATGAACCAAACTTAAGTTAATAGGGTTACAATGAGTATATATACAAAACAATAGAAATGTCTAAAATACCCTTATTACTAATATATAATAATATTATCTAACATCTCCCCTCAAACTCACGATGCATTAACATGGAGCATCGAGAGTTTGTCAACTAAAAAACGAAAACGTTTGATGGAATGCATCTTTGTGAACAAATCAGCAATCTGTAAAGAAGAAGAGACAAACGGTAGAGTAATGGTTCCATGCTGAAGATGATGACGAGTAAGATGACAGTCAATCTCAATGTGTTTGGTGTGTTCATGAAAGACCGAGTTGTGAGCAATTTGAATAGCACTCTTGTTATCGCAGTGCATCGGAGTTGGCTCAGAAAGAGAGATACCCATATCAGACAAAAGCCAACGCAACCAAATTATTTCAGCAGTAGTAGATGCCATAGCACGATACTCAGCTTCTGTAGAGGAACGAGAGACAATGTCCTGTTTCTTACTCTTCCAAGAAATAAGAGAGTCTCCAAGAAAGATACAAAATCCTGTGGTAGATTTACGATCTGTGGTGTCACCAGCCCAATCAGCATCAGAATAAGCTCGTAACTCTAATGAGGATGACGATGGAAAGAGAAGACTTTGAAATTGAGTTCCTCGAAGATAACGAAGAATCCGAAGAACTGCTGCCCAATGTACTGTAGTGGGAGAGACAACAAACTGACTAACAACATGAACAGCATAAGCAATGTCAGGTCTGGTAATCGTGAGATACACTAAGCTGCCAACCAAAGTACGATACAAAGTGGGATCTGGTAAAGGAACACCATCCGATGGAGCATATTTCACATTCAACTCAAGAGGAGTATCTGCTGCTCTAGTATTAGAAAGACGAGCCTGGTCAAGAATGTTGGCAATGTACTTGGATTGAGAAAGAAGGTAGCCTCTAGGAGAGTAGGCAACTTCAATCCCCAAGAAATAGCGAAGAGTTCCCAAGTCCTTCATCTCAAACTGTTTGGCTAACTGCAATTTCAACTCATTGATTCCACTAACATCATCACCTGTAATAATCATATCATCAACATATAGAGAAAGTATAATGCGACCATAAGTGGTGGACCTTATAAACAATGCAGAATCATGTTCACTAGAGCGAAAACCAAGAGAAGTAATCACAGTAGAGAATTTCTCAAACCAAGCTCGAGGAGCCTGTTTAAGACCATATAGAGCCTTTTTTAACTTACATACTTCCCCTTGATTATGAGAAACTCCTTGTGGAGGGACCATATAGACTTCTTCATGAAGTTCACCGTTTAAAAAAGCATTTTTGACATCCATTTGAGAAATATGCCAGTGACGAATAGATGCAACTGCAATAAGAGTACGAATAGTGGTCATCTTGGCTACAGGAGCAAAAGTTTCTTCATAATTCATACCATATTGTTGAGAGAAACCCTTAGCAACAAGACGTGCTTTGTAGCGCTCAACGGACCCATCAGACTTAGTTTTGATCTTGTATACCCAACGAGACCCAATAGCACGTTTTCCAGGAGGAAGAGGTACTAATTCCCAAGTGTTAGTTTTATGCAATGCAGATAGTTCTTCTGCCATAGCCTGCTGCCAAAGAGGATCAAGAACAGCCTCTTTATAGGAAGAGGGCTCAGACAAACTGTGAATAGAGGTTAAGAAAGAAGCAAATGAAGCTGAGTAAGTGGAATAGACAAAATCAGGTAACTGAGTAGACTTACGTTGACGAGAAGGGTAACGAGGAGGATCAACAATCGCAGGAGGTGGTTGGGCAGCCGGGGGGACAAGAGGGATGTCATCAAGTGGAGTAGAAGTATTTGTCCTGCAATTCTCAATATTACAATCGCTAGAAGCGTTATCATTAGAACCAAATGGATCAATATGGGTTAGTTCAGAACTCTTAGTAATTTGAGAATCAGAGGAAACAGAGTAAAAAGGGATATGCTCAAGAAAAACAACATTACGAGATACATAAAGTTTTCTTGCATGAGGATCATAACAACGATAACCCTTTTGACCATCCCCATAGCCAAGAAAAACACACACGACTGAACGAGAAGATAACTTACCGCGCTCTACTTGAGGGCGAAGAACAAAACAAGTAGAACCAAAAACTTTCAAAGAATAATAATCAGGGATAGAAGCATACAATTTTTCAAAAGGAGACAAACCTGATATGATAGAGGATAGAATTCTATTAATAGCATGAGCAGCAGTAAGGACTGTTTCTCCCCAAAACTCACTAGGAACTGAAGCGGACAACAAAAGGGAACGAGCAGTCTCTATAATATGACGGTGTTTTCTTTCAGCAACTCCATTTTGTTGAGGAGTATCAGTACAAGATGTTTGGTGGAGAGTGCCATCATAAGCAAGTAATTCAGAAAATTTATTAGAGGTATATTCACCACCTAAATCACAACGAAAACACTTTATAATAGAGTTATGTTGAGTTTTGACCATTGCACGAAACATACGATAAATGTCAAAAAATTCAGACCGATTTTTCATAAGATAAACCCAACAATAACGAGTGTAATCATCAATAAACGAAACATAGTATCTAGATCCACCTTTGGTGAGAACCGGTGATGGACCCCAAACATCAGAGTGGACTAAATCAAAAGGCGCATATGAAACAGAAACACTTTTATTAAACGGTAAAGCTGAAAATTTTGCAAGTTTACAACCACAACAATCTGAGATATCACAGGTTTGTAACTTTCCCAAGGCTCCAGTAGAAGCCAAATATTTTAATCTAGAAGCAGAAACATGTCCAAGGCGAGAATGCCATAAATAAAAACTAGAAGATAAAGAATTTAAGCGAAAACTAGATAATAAGTCAGCAGTAGCTGTTGAGGCTGCAGTATCTGGGAGTCTCAGGTCATCCAAAATATAAAGTCCCCCCTGTCTATGGCCTGTCCCAATCAGCCTCCCGGAATGTGGATCATGCACACAACAAAAAGTGGAAGAAAATATAACCGAATAACCAAAATCACATATTTGACTAACAGAAGCAAGACTCAAAGTAAGATTAGGAATATGATAAACATCAGAAAGAGAAATGTTAGGTGTGGAGACAGAACCAATGTCTGCTAGTGGCATAGGAGTGCCATCAGCAGTCACAACTGACACAGACGAGGCAGGTTTCATATACACAAAAGATTTATCATCGTATGTCATATGATGAGATGCTCCAGAATCAAGAATCCACATGGAAGGAGATATACCTGACATACCAGAGGAGTTCAAACCTTTAGAAGAGGTGGCAGACATTGCATGTGATTGAGTGGCAAGAAGTTTTTGAAGTTGTTCTGCAATATCAGATATTTGGGAAGCAGTCTCAGATGAGTATACAGAACCAGAACTAGAGCCAATGGTAGAAGGAGTAGAAGCAACAACATTAGACGATGGCCCCCTAAAATTATTTTTATGTGCTCTCCCTAATTTCGGACAATGTGCTTTCCAATGACCTTTTTCTTTGCAAAATGCACATTCATCATTACCAAGCCCAACCCTCCCTTGAGATTTTCCTTTTTGAACAGGAGCAACAAAAACAGATGGAGGAGTTGAGAGAGTTCATTTATCTGACACACCTGAATGAGTCTGAAGTCTGATTTCTTCTGCCAACAATTCACTAACTACTGATTCAACATTAGGAAGGGGGGAACGATGCAAAATACCCCCACGAAGGCCCTCAAAATCATCACGAAGAGCCATTAGGAACCAAACCAGACGTTGCTCATCTCTTTGATCAATGTATGCTTTGACAGCTTTCAACTCAGGTGATTCCATAAGAGCCAATTGATCCCATAGATTAGTCATTGCCGAATAGAATTCCTGAATGGTCATATTGTTCTGCTTAAGGGCTCTAATATCACTTTCCAACTGATAACGTTTTGCAAAGTTAGACTGAACATACAAACGTTTCAAGTGATCCCAAATCTCTTTAGCAGTATCATATTTTGCTAGTTGCACTCCTATAGACAACTCAACAGAATTATTAATCCAAGTAATAATTTTTGAATTACTAACATTCCATGTTTTCAGATCTTTTGCATATTGAGTTTCATCCTTTTTATCGGTAAGCTTAACAGAAGTTCCATCCACAAAACCCCACATATCTTTTCCAATCAAAAAAATTTTCATCACATAACTCCAATAGGAGTAATTTTGTCCATTGAGGTGAACACTAATAGCTTGAAGAGAATCATCCTTAGCACCAGCCATAGCAAATAATGACAGAAAAACACGACAAACACAATCACTAAGACAAAATAAATTAGGGATAACCTGCTGCTGTGCGAGCACGATTTCTCCCTCTCCAGATGTCGTTTTCCCGATCCGACCATTGAAGACGAAGGCCTGAATGTTGCGAACCTACTGTCCAAATTTCAGCCCGATCCAACGGTTAACGAATGCACAATCGATGTTTTTCTGAGACTGATTTAACAAAATCGGGAATAGGGTTACTCTTCTCTTTTCTGTTTTGATGATTGTGTTTTCTATCAAAATAGTATCTCTCTTCTTTACAATAGATCCCAAAATCAACCAAAGCTCTGATACCATGTTAACAATGAAAAGAGGAAAAAGATAGACAACCACTTTAGGGTTTCATAATATAGAATGAACCAAACTTAAGTTAATAGGGTTACAATGAATATATATACAAAACAATAGAAATGTCTAAAATACCCTTATTACTAATATATAATAATATTATCTAACACTATGGAGCGATATCAATGGAAGAGAACTCTTGCTATATATTTCCCCACATATTTTTTATGGGGAACAAGATCAAAGTTTAGATAACTATCATAACATATGAGGCTATGTGTGCACATTAATAATATATACAGTAAATTAACTGTGTAGCATGCCTAACATTTCATAGTCGAAGAAAAATCTTTGATAGCTACACAAGACACATATATCAAAAATTAAAAAAGGTTTGTGTACTAATTCTAATGTTTGAATGATATTATTCGTGAATGCCTCTTCTAACATGTGATAAATGAATAATTCAACAAAGGAATAATTCAACATCATATGTGAGAATGTATTATTTGATACATGGGACGTTAAATATAGATTATTATGATTATTTGTTGATCATTATGATTATTTTTAATTGCAATATATTGAATAATTTTTTTTAAGTTTATTTTTAAGTAAAAAAATTTAAAGTTAAAACTTGTGTTATTTGAAATTTAAAAATAATTTCTATAATTCTTATGAATACTTTAAAATCAAATCAAGTTATTTTAAATGTTATAAATGTTTAAAATAATTATAACAAACGGAGCATTATAGGAATGTGACCCAGTGTTTCAAAAATCATCTTTTTGTGTATTTTTTCAAGTAATTAGTTTTGAAAAAATTTATAAAAAAGGGACATTGTAAAAATAAATAATTTTGATATATTTAACTCTTAAAATTTTGATATATGTAATAAATACATTAGAAATACATAGGCATGGCAACGGGACGGGCGGGGGCGGATTTCGCTTCCTCCACACCCACACCCGACTAAACGGGGAAAACCCGCACCCGCCCCCGTTACATAGCGGGTGAAAATTTAGACACCCATCCCCGCCCGCAACGGGTCTCGGGTTTCCCCGCCCGCACCCACTCATATATATAAAATTATAAATTAAAAAATCATATTTATTATAATAAAATAATTATTATTAAATAATAATAAAATTATAAAATATTTTCTATAAAGATAAAATTATAATTTTAATATTTAAGAAAATATTAAATATATTTAATATATATATGTATATAAAATTTAAAAATTGCAATAATATTACTTGCGGGGCGGATGCGGGTGCGGGGTGGATATCATCACTCCCAAACCCGCCCCCGCCCCTGAATTTTAATATCGGGAAAATCCGCACCCGCACCCAATTAAAGCGGGTTTTCCCCGTCCAAATCAAGCGGGTTTGGGTGAGTACCCGCGAGTGCGGATTTTATTGCCATCCCTAGAAATACACATCTGGTCATTATTATTATAAACACACAAAAATCTCAAATGGTTGCTATAATAAGCAAAAGTTATTTTTTATTATTATTTAATGCTATTATTCTTGATTCATCATTCATTTAATTCAAAATATTTAATATTAGTAGTTAAGTATTTGATATTAAAAATGAACAATTTATTAAATTTTACTTATATTTTACATGAAATATAACAAACTAATTACACTTAACTATATTTATTAATACCCGTAAAAGTACATTTTTTATTTATTTATAATAGGGTGAGTATAGTTTATAAATTTTTCTACTTGATTTTGTGTATTAAAACTGTTGAATAAATAATTCATTGTAGATCATACTATTGAACATATATTTTTCATATAACGTACACCATTATGTAAGAAAGATAATAATAAATATGCTTAAATGAAGATGCAGAACTAAAAATATAGGGTGTGTAAACTAAAATACTTCACTTGCCTAGCAACAAATAACCAATTTCATTTTTTCACATAAGAAAAATCTATAGATAAAAGAAAAAAAATAACAGAAGAATGACCATGTGTTACCACCAGATAGTTGAATTTTCATCATAAAATAATTACATAATTAATGACTTGTTTGCACTAATAATGAATAATTAAACTCATAAAATAAAGTTTTTCTTTGCCTAAAAAAAAAAAGGATTTATTTAATCCTTTCACATATAATAAGAAAAGTGTAGAACATAATTAAGAGGAAATGGAAGAGTGAAAAAGAAAGGACGAAGGAGTAGATAAATTGTGGGGGTGAGGTGTGCATGTTTAGGGGGGGTGGGTATGTCGTTTTATAAGTTAGCAAAAGGAAGTTAGGAGGCTGACACGTAGCACCCCACTCCCATTTTTGTAATGACCAAACCTTCTTGTCGTTTTCTCATCTTTTCTCCATTTCCCCCACAAATCATTTGCTGGCCTTCCCGCGTAGGACCCACTTCTACCCTTCCACTCACTTTTTTTT
>JBBPBT010000152.1:7070817-7094607 GCA_037974875.1 Cicer bijugum | reverse complement strand
TATATATTAAATAGTATTTATTTACGTCATTGAGAAATAAAATACACAATCATAATGTTTGATTTGTGAAGTTATATCTGATTTTAAGTTTATGGTCTTAGATTCAAAAGCTAATTAAGTAATGCCACTAAATTTCTAATTTTTATATATCAATGATTTCTAAATTAAAATTGTTTCATTTCAAAATTTATTTTAGATTTATAAATTGAATTCGAGTTATATTCATGAAGTGATTCAATTTAGAGACAACTCAATTCATACGAAAAAAATATTAAATGTTTTATTATTAATTTAAGAATTAAAAGACCAAAATGTCTTATAAATTATAAAAATACTCTCAAGATCGATGAAATACCATAAAAAAAGTGTGGGTTAACATGAAAAACACTAATAAAACTCTTTAGCTAGCTATAGGGATCACAATGTTGAATTTGTGCTAGTAGATTACAACATGTATTATCTATGGTCAGAAAGTATATAGCTTTCTAGCAAGCTAGCTATAGGGATCACAAATTGATTTGCTTCTCCACTAACATGAAACTTTACATATAGCATTCATCTATGGCCGGTACGTAATGCTAGCTAGTCATAGTATCATATTATAAATTATTATATATAACTTCACAAATCAAACAATGGGTGTTGATCTTTTTATTTTGGCAAGAAACAAAGGGGCGTTGATAGAGGAAAGTGTGTGAATGAGTGTGGGACAAGATCTTCTATTGCCATTACACGGTGCAACCACGGTAGGGGATTCAAATGATTATGTACTCTCTTGATTGCATCTTCTTCTTTTTTGAGAGAACTACACATTAGACATCATATTAGACATCTCCTTAGATTTTTTGCAATTATACAAAATATAATGCACATTTTTAATTTGTTTTCCATAAGTATTTTTAATATACTCATATAATATCCCTTCAAAATTTTTATATATAATATTATTTGGGACAAATTCAAGTTCAATATGATCTCTCGTGTTGACTCGGTTCAGTATCATAATTCGTAGAATACAATTAAGCTTTTGATATCTATAATGAATAAATTAAACTTAGATGTAACGACTCCACACTAGTACAAAATTGAGCTTTTAATACGGTAGATTTAAGTCGTTTGTCAGCTATCAGACTTAACAAATGAGGCGGAGGTATATTTAAATCGGTTTAGCGTATAAACGAGTTAACAATTTGAGGCGGTGGCAATTTTGTAAATATGTGAATCATGGTTAACACGGTTATATTGAGAATCGACTTAACAGATACTTTGGCTAAATCGGTTATTTAGAAACGACTTAATAAAATGAGGCGGTGGCAATTTTGTAAATATTTCAAACTTGTTTAATGCGGTTATATTAATAACCGATTTAAGTCAAATACCGTGTATATGATTTAAAGGGAAGGTAAAGAATCACTTAGTGTTTTATCTTCCAGTTAACTGTTGTATTATAAATTTTTATATTTTGTATTTACTTCATTCCACATCCATCGCCCAACTCCATGTTGGTTGACGTCCACTTCTTCACGCCAATTTCATTGTCACCTTGTCAACAACGTTCATCACCACGCTTCAGGTATGGTTGTTCTGAATAATAAATTTATATGAATAATTTTTTATAATTATATTGTTGATATATATGCATTTAGATAATATCGTATTATTTCAAGAAAAAAAAATATGTCAAATTCATTTTTTTTCTAACTATTTTTTATTTTACATTAGTAGTTATTTGTAACAAATGAGATAAATACAAGTATGGATAACTTCTGTGTTTTTTTTTTTCTTCCAGATGACTCAAGCCCGGATCAAAGTGAATAAGTTCAAAAACATCGTGTGAATTTTATTTTGAAATTAATTGAAGAAAATGAAGATACTAATATATGTCTATTGAATATTGCTGTATTGTGGCTTTGTAATTTTGTTAATGAATATTTAATTATTTTTTTTCCGTATTGTAAAGATTAGTCGGAAATGGGATACATTTTATTTGTACTCTTTATTTTATTTGTATAAATATGAGATATTGTGATATTGTATATTTTGATTATTAGATGGTTATATAAAATTGTGATAGTAAGTGCAAAACTCTTATTTGAAATTTAATACGAAATATTGCATGAACTAGTAGCATGAAAATAAAATGAGAAATTTATATAAAAAAAATTAAAAAAAAAATATTATTTTAATTATATCTATTAAGTCAGTTGGTGAAAATATCCGACTTAAAAAGATGATGTATTATACTGAATTTACGATGTTTAAGTCGGTTAAGCTGAATCGACTTAATATGATGAAACTCTGTTAAGTCGGTTCATAAAACGAGTTAAAAAATACCATATTTTTTAAGTCGTTTGCTATTAATTCGGACACAAAACCGATTTAAAATGTAAATTTTAACCGACTTAAAAAGGCAAAATTCTACTAGTGCCAAGACAAAAATCTACCTGGATCCAACGATCCCAAGATGGAAATCTCCCTAAATCCGCCTGAATTGATGGTCATTCAACATATTCGTCCTTCTTCACATTGGGACTCTTGCCTATATATATAAACATTGTGTTCAATATCAAGAAAGGTATATTATGCGTCTCCTTGTATCTCTCACTCTTCTCAATCTATTACTTACTTTTGCATCAAAATATTTGTAAGCACCATTTGCTTAATGAGTTTAAAGTTTACCACCATCCTCGTTGGTCAACGAAGTCAAGTATTCTCCTCGACACAATTAAAATTATATATATATTACTCAAACAAAGGATTTCAAATGGACTATGAAATATTTTTCTTTGTTACGAAAAGTTTTAAATGTAAATTTGAACATGAGTTGGATTCGATTAGAAAAAGAATGTTGCTTCCTTCTATAATATTATGGAGTATTAATGGTACATTCACAAATTCAAAGCTTTTAATACATTTGTTTTATTTACTGACTTTTTATATTTTAGAAAAGATAATTTTACAAGAAAAACATATTATTTTGTTATTTATAAGTATTATACTAATTTTTTTATATTATATTAAAAAAATATTAAATATTTACTATATATTATGAGTGATACAATCTTTTTTAAAAATAAATTTTATATAGTCGATGCCTTTAAATAAATAATATTCAGTTATTATAATTATATAAATAAATAAAAAATTCAAAAAATTATTTAATTATTAATTAATTTAAAAACAAATATATCAATACATGTTGAAGTAATTGATGCATCCTAGAAATTATCTTAATATTATGTATTAAATCTTTAATAAAATTTGAGTACCCTTTCATATCTAAAAATCATGAGTATCAACTAATCAACAATAACACCATGAGAAGACATCCATAGGTTTTCTTCTGACCAAGGCATTATCGTTCTCAAAATACTAAAATTATTTCTCTCATTGGAGAACCTTATTATATTCAGTTCACCAATCTAATTAATTGAATTATTGAATCTTTATGATTAAAAATATCTAACAAAGACAAGTGCTAGCTTAAAGAATGAGTTGTGTACGAATTTTGAAGAAGATATTTATATTTATAATCAAATATGTCAGCTAGAGGCGTGATGCCATATTTGTGCAAACTAGCTAAAGAAGCACTAACTCTTGCTCCCTTGCATGGTAGGCCATCATATCTCTCACCGTACTATGTGTCTATTGCTTTTTCCGATACACATAGCATTCATATTCAAGTTTAGCTTGTTTATATATATAAATATATTATTATAATTAATTTTATTTGAGACGTAAATATAAATATAAAATGAAATTGGATTCATCATGTCGTTGGAGTTTAGTTCTTCGTACTAGATCCAACTCTTGTTGATAGCTAGCAAGTATTTTAATATTTTAATATTTTAATTTTATATTATTTTAATATTGAATAAATTACTTTTTTGGTCGTATAATTTATTTTTTGTTTTATTTTTAGTTTTCTAATTTTTTTTTTCCATTTTGCTCATTTAACTATGCTTTCGTTAGTCAAGTTAGTCATTTTCGTTAACTTTTGTCATATTCTTTATCTCATTCATCTTCAACTTCATAAACCCAAAAATCTCGGATGTTTTTCAATTTTAAAATCTTGAAAATTCATGAAAAAATGTGACTTTCAAATATAACATTTCAAATTCATAAATCAAAGTCAAATCAATTTTAGATATAAAAATAAAAATTCTATTTTTTTTAATTAATTCACAAGGGATTCTAAACAAGAAGATTCACTACTCTTCATCAATGTTAGATTTCATGTTCATCATTGATTTGATGTCATTTTTGTCTGTTTTTTGTTTGAAATATTTGAGTTTGATGAGTTGTTTTTTCTAGATTTGAGGTTGAGTTCAAAAATTATGAATTTGATAATTTTTATGAATTTTTGAATCAAAAGGGTGATAAATTTATAGGTTTCGATGATGAAGGTGATGGATGATATAGATGATGAAGATGATAAATTTCTTATTTATAGATTCGTTGATTCACATGAGAATTCTAAAGAAGAAAAATAAATTTAGGAATTTTTCATTTTTCTAAATTTCAAATGTTATGAATTTGAATATGTAAGTTATTGAATTTGAAAATCATAAATTCGATGAATTTTCTGAATTTTTAGATTAAATGAGATAAAAAAAATCTAAGTTTATGAATCTGAAATTTGATAGGATGAAGAAGGTGGACAAAATTTAATATTTCTTAACAAAAATTAACAGAAAGAATCAAATTAACTAACAGAAATATAGTTAAGGAATCAAAATAGAAAAATTTAATTAAAAAGAATTAAAGTAAAATAAAAAAACAAATTAACAGACTAATATAATAATTTAACCTTTAATATAACAAATAGTGTTGCGCACTGGATGTAAATGCACATATATTAAAAGATTAAGGAATTGAAGAGTTTTATTTATTTTCGTAAATTATTAGGATTTAATGTCACTTTATATTTGAGGAATGCATTTCATCGTAGCATGCAATTACATGCACGAACTAAGTAATTGTGTGTATCGTGGTTCAAACTTCAAAGTTGATTGAAGATAATGTTATTGGAGAATGTATTAGGCTAAATGATTTTCTGTATGTAGAGGACAGCTTTGTTTTTAACTCTAGTGTATGTATGCTATCGATCGAGTTAACTCATTTGAAATTCTGACACAAGCTGTAACGTTTGTTGTTCAACCTTCCCAAATAGGAATATGTTATCATACATACTGGCCTTACTATGATAGCTTTTCTGTTTTGAGCTATATCTTGTCATATAATATGTTCTCAAACATTTCTGGTCTTTATTAAGGTCGAAAATAAATTAGACCGAGCTCGGTTATGGGTCTGTGTAAGCAGACCAATTTTAATTTACAAGTCAATTTTTTTTAATGAGAATTGTAAGAACCCGAAAAATATTATTAAAAAATAAAAGTTTATATATATATATATATATATATTATAGGGTCTAAAAATAAATAAAAAAGTCTATAATTGAAAAAAAGAAACAAATTTTAGGAATAAAAAAAAGAGGTTTAGATTTTTTGACAAAAAAACAAACAAAAAAGATAGAATTAAATTTTGATTGTTATTGTTGTTATTTATAAGTATTTTTGCTATCGATATTATTTACAATTTAAATAAAAAAAATGTTCTTTTATAGTGTTTTCTTTATTAGGGATTCAATTTATAAAATTAGAAGAATAACTTCAAAATGTTTGAGATAATCAGGATAGAAACCTAAGGCATATTAGCTTATAACAATCCTATATTAGACCAAACTTTTTTTAAATAGACAAGATTAAGATTAATGTTTTTTTTTAAGTATGTTTAGCTAAAAAAGTGAGAATACATCACATAAAAAAAGTCTTTTAGAACTATACATAAATACTATTTTTATTACTATTATTTTTATATACTAGATTTTGAAATTTATATCAAATTATAAAATTGTCAATCTTTTAATAATTTGATCATATTATTTTAAATCAGCTTTTGACATGTTTAAATACATATTATAATAAAATATAATTGAAATACGATTTTATGTAAAGTCAAATTTTTTAAAATATCAAGTTAAATATAAAATTTTGTTTAAATTCATTGATCTATTAGCTAGTTCATCTATTAAATATATGTTTAATTATTTTATTTAAAAATGTTAATATAAAATAAACTTTTAAATAGATAAAAAGATCGTACTAAACTTTCATACAGATCATGTTCATACCTAAAAAAAAGTCTATGACATACAACAAGTCAAACTTGAGCTTTAAATTTTTTGATCGATCAAACTTAGACTTAGTAAAGTCTAACTCATATCGATTCATTTTCACCCTAATCTTTATTTAATCTCACACAAGAATAAGCCAGAGATCAATGCTCAAACACACCGATAGATTGAACACAAAGTTGATCACAAAAACATTCACAATTTATAATTTATAATTTATAATTTGCTCTTCTAAAGAATTATCTAACATGAAAATTAGTTATGTTTTATCCTCCAATATAACATCACGAAGTTAAATTTTGTAGCCAATTCAGAAGTTATTATGCAGAATCTCTTTGGAAGTTAGTTTTTAGAAGACACAATGAGGTATGTAGTTAACTTCCAACAAACCAAATGAGTACAAAAAATATACCCTCTCCAAGTAAACTTCTGAACACTTTAGTGGGCGTACTAGCAAAAAAGGGAGTGTGAATAGAAGTTCCGAGCGAAAAACTTTAACTATATTGGGCTTCTTAACAAGAAAACGAGTTTATAAAGCCCAATTATGTTTGGGCCAATATCCAGAACAATAACGTCAAACCGGACCCAACTGCATATCTAACCGGTTCATTTGAACCGGATGTAACCAACGAAATGTGAAGAAGCAAAAGAAGCAGCTTAGTTGGATCAAAGATCTGAATAGGGAACAGAGTGAGAAGAAACGAAGAAGAAGAAGAAGAAAATGGGAACGACGGTGGCGGGTCTAGCGCCGGGACTATCACGGAAGCTGAAGAAAGTTCTAGAATCAAGGATCGATACGCCGGATCTATTATCTTCACTGAACACACTTTCTTCCTTCTACGATGAGAACACTCCTCAGGGACGCCGCAACCTCCGATCCACTATCGAGAAGCGCGCTCTCTCTATTAATCACGAATTCCTCGATGCTTCACATGCTGCGCAGCTGGTAATTCCTCTTTGCTACATTCATTTTTCTCTTATCACGCAGTTAGTTCATTTGCTTCTGCGGTTCTGATCCGATCCGGTTAATATCTCTCTGCGTTTGTTTTTGTTAGGCTTTGGATAGCGTGGAGAACGAGGTCAATGCACTTGCCGAGTGCTGCGATAGGTGCGGTTTTCTGTTTCAGAAGTTTCCTTAGTTGCAACTGCAATTCGTTGTTTGTTGCATTTTTATCACCATAAGCAGTAAATGTGTGTAACTAGATATTGTGTGCTTTGAATCTGAATGTTGTTAACTGCAGCTCAGTTCATGTGCTTAATAGTGATATTGAGTTGCATTCACTTCTGCTTTTTTCCACTGGAAATGCTTACATCGTTACATGTACATTAATAATCAGTTTGTGTGTACTGTCTAAGTAATTGGTTATGAAATAGGAAAAATTGTGTTGTACAGTAAAGGCTTATACTTAATTAGGTTTGTATATTAGTTAACTAGTAAATGTCTTGTATAATCTTGCACACATGTGCGAAAAATATGACAGAACAAAATTGTGAAATTCCGTCACGTGTCAATGGCAAAGACTTTTCTTTAAAATAGATAGGCACTGAAAGTTTTTTGAAATGAATAAAAGTAGAAACACATGATTTTGTGATATAGTGAAATGTCAATACTATGCTTGTTCTTTGTATTGGAATTGGTTATGATATTTAGAAACATTGTCACCAGTTGGTTGGAGAATGAGGTTTGTTTTGGAACTGATTGATGTGTTTTATTTATCGAACCATGTTCATGACATAATTGAGAAACTGTACTGTAAGTATTTGAATGGGCTATATTTTTGGATTCTATAATGCAGGTGAAGGAAAACAATGCAGTTAGAGGAGATAATTTCTCTATGTTGTGTCATTCAAAATTTTAGGGGATGTAATGAGTATAATTATAAATATAACTAGTCATAAGTTCACAACTAGGATTGTCAGTTTCTTGTTTTATCTATTTCATTATATACCTGTTTCTACTTTCTACCAGGTACCTTTTATGTAGATGTCTTCCACAGATGAAAACAAAAGTGTCTCATTTGCAGGAAATAAGTTGAAAAGGTTACTGTAGTTGGGGAAAGAATAGGCTGCTCAGCACGTAGTGTAGCATGTGTGCTTAGTTAGAGTTCCTTATGTTTTGGGATATTAAATCACTTAACAGGAAGTTCTCTGGATTATTATAATGGGTGATTTGGCTGAAATTATTAGGAAAAGTTTGCTAAATTATGTAGAAGGCAGTTCCATTGTAGCTAGCATGTTAGAGTTGTGTGTGATTTGTGGTCAAGATATTTGATTTCTGTAGTTAGTGAGAGGTGTTGGCATATCATTCTCAATTTTGGTTTCATTGTGCAGCTCCCGAAATTTTAGTTTGTGAGTCATGTTCTGTTTAGCACTTAGTTGGGGTTAGGATTTTAAATTTTGCTTCATAGCACATCTGAGTTTCCTTTTGAAAATTTATTTTTTCTCGTTCTTTCAACGAGAATGGATTCTTTATTTTGCTAGCCTGCAGATCTTTAAATAAAATTTTAGGTTCTATATTTATACAGGATAGCAAAGGCTTTGAACAGTTGTAGTGCCAGCACCGGTGACATTATCAGTACTACAGAGAGGCTCAAACAAGAACTCGAAACTACTACACAAAGACAAGAGATTGTGACATGTTTCTTACGTGATTATCAGCTCTCCCCTGAAGAGGTTTTAAAATTATTGTTTGATGTTTTACCTATTATTGACCCATGGCTTTGTGAATCAAATAAGTGTGTTATATTCTTGCTTAAAATTAATTGTTGATCATCTGTAGATAAATGCACTTAGAGATGAAGATCTGAATGAAAACTTTTTCAAGGCACTATCTCATGTCCAAGAGATTCATGCCAACTGCAAAGTGTTGCTTAGGACACATCATCAGGTAATATTCTGGTCCTCTCCATCCTCCATATTATATTTGCAGTTCTTAACCTGTTATCCAAAGTCTGGACTCTGAACCAAAAATGCTATATGATTATGAGCTTACATATGAAGAATATGCATCCTTGCAGGCAATGTTTTCTATCATTGACTTAAGTGGTAGTTCTGCTAGGTTATCTGGTAAGGAAATATCATTAGAGCTGATTGTTGAAAAATACGTGCGTGATATCTAGAAGGAGGTGCAAGTGTTTGGGACCAAAATGAAAGTGTCATGGTTGCATAAGCCCTGTATTCTTATTCATGACTTCGAAGCAATTAATCCTTAACCAACAATTGTCACGGCTGCATGAGTGCTTAAGGTTTCTTGTATGGACAACTCAGTCCACAGTTGATGCAATTGGTATTGTTTTGAAACTAACCCTTAGGCCAGAGGTGGTGGTATTGGTTAGGTAAACCCTCTACCTGTTTACTTGAGTCACAAACCACTTCAAAATTAAATATTGGCAACCATTGTTGGTTTGATAGTGGCTACGTTTATATTGATAGTGTACTCAAATCTATAGGAAAGATTACAGCAAATTAATGTGGCTAATATAAATAATCAGGCCCTACAATCATCACATTTTAATACATGTATTCATAAGTCAATATATAGTAACAAGCAATCTATTGGCAGGAATCTGCATGATTAGACTTCAGGAAAGATAGTCTTTTAGACAAAAAATTACCTTATCTTTTCTTGAGGATAACAAACTTCTGTTACATCATACATGGCTTAGCTTCTTCTGGCATTAGTATGACCCTGTATGTTTCATGGACGTAAACAAGCTGAACCACGGTTTGTCACACTTGTGAAATCTTCTCTGCACGTAATTTGTGCTATATGTCTAGAGCTATCTCTATTCAAATCTGATTCTTAATTGAATGTGATTAAATAGAAGTAGACAAATACTAGTCACTTTATATGGTATTTATTTCTAGGATATATGCTTAAATTCAGTTGATGCAAGGGTGGTACCGACATGGATACTTAAGGTTAAAGGAAAACTTTACTGCACAGACTATAAGACCTCCAATGTAATATGAGATTGAATGTTAGGTGGTTAAGAGCCAACAAAAAGGAAACTCAGTGTTGTAGAGATGTGAACGATCCAATGGATGGAGTGGTCATAGTAGAGAAGAAAGGACTAGAAATACAATTATTGGCGAGAAAATTGGGCTAGCTCCCATTGTTGAAAATATGGTAGAATATTATCTTATGTGGTTTGGAAATACGTGGAGAAGACCCATAAAATAAAAGCACCTGTAGAGATGAGGGTTGACCTGATGTTGGTTAGTCTAATAGTTAGAGGTAGAAGGAGATTAATAAAAACTATAGGACAATTACGACTTACGAGACATTTAGAGGTAAGCAATTTATCTTTGAACTTAATACATGTTAGATGATTTTGGCAACGTTTCCTTACCTTACATTTGCAAGAGGCTAATTCCACATCTAGGTTCTGCAAGTGTCAAAATTTCTGCGTGTGATTTGAGATCATGGGTTCAAGTTGTGGAATCTGCCTCTTGCAAAACGGTAAGGATAACAACAATAGATCTGCAATGGGTCTGACCTTCCCCTGGACCCTGCTATTGCAGGAGTTCTATTGCACCAGGTTATCTTATTATTTTCTATGTAGTCAATTCCACCTAGTGGGATAAGTTTGGTTATTGCTATTGTTGTATAGATTATTGAAGCATCTGTGTCCATTTCTTCTGGTCTATAATTATTGTGTTGCCTTCGCATCACAATTTTTGCTTAGTATCAATTTTGTTTAGGTAGAGGTTTTTGTCCCATACTTTTCTGCTACTTTATGAGCTTAAAATTAAATTGCAATGTTTACTGAATTGCGGAATTTCATTTGCAGCGTGCTGGTTTAGAGCTAATGGATATGATGGCGGTGTATCAAGAAGGAGCTTATGAGCGCCTATGCAGGTGAAGAATTATCTATTTCAGCATCATATGGCTAGAGTATGCCTTGTTTTTCATCATATGATACACACACATATAAATGTGTGTGTGCCTGCGTGAAGTGTGAATATTAATCTTTGTTCTTACTGTTGATATAATTGCCAAATATGGATATTTTCAATTTGGTATTCGAAAGATTCTTACAAGTTGTGTCTTTCAATTGAGATTGGCTAGTTTGGTGCTATATATAACTACTTATAGCCTTTACATCTAGGTGGGTTCAGGCTGAATGTAGAAAACTGGGTGACACTGACAATCCGGAAGTTAGTGAGCTTCTGAAAACAGCTGTGCGTTACCTCAGGGAAAGATCTGTTCTTTTCAAGTATTGTGCAGAAGAGGTAGTATTTCAATGGATTGAATCCATTTATTGTAAAATTGACAAATCTAATTTTGGTTCCATATTTTAGTTGAGATATTTCAGATGCTGAAACATATTATCTGTTATCATACACAGATGCACCATCTAAATGGTGACTATGATTAAATATTTGCTATTAGAATTGATGTTGATAATAAAATCTTAAGAATGTTCTTATTGTCAAATTGAAATATAGATTGTCTTTAGCATCATTTACCTGAGCATAATATTTTTTTACTAATTCTGCAGGTAGCAAATATGAGACACAATGCACTATTTAGAAGATTTATAAGTGCTCTTACACGTGGAGGACCTGGTGGAATGCCTCGACCGATTGAAGTGCATGCTCATGACCCATTACGATATGTTGGTGACATGTTAGGCTGGTTGCATCAGGTTAGTCATGCAAGCCTTAAGGATGAATGCTTGAAACCCCTTCCGAATGCTGCTTTGCTATCATGGTTTATGTTGAAGCTATAGGGTTTTGGGGTATTGGATAAGGAAGAAGGAAAGGGAAAGAGTGAAGACATTCTTTTGAATTGTGATTATGGTTTTTATCATGCAAAATTATTAAGAACTATCTGTTGTTTCTACTAATTCCAGACTCCTAATTATAAACCAAGAGAGGAAAAATGAAAATTTGGTAGAAACAAATTACAAGAAAGAACAATTTTATTGAATGAGTGATTGAGAATATAAGAGAGAATATGCTTCAAGTGCTTCCCCTTCACAAATAATTTCTCCTTTCAAATAATATCTTTTGAATTCAGAATTATTCCCTTCATCCTTCTGCCCCCTATTTATTTATTTATTTATTTATCTAACTAATCTCCTCGTATTATTAACTAACTAATTCCTTTATTGTCCCTAACTAAATTTCCCTTCTTATCTTTACACCCCAAATCCTAATTAAATAAATTAATCGTGATAATTACTTGACTTCAATTCCTAATTAAATTAGGAAAAATTCACGAAATATAAAAAAAATTTAGAGATCAATCTGAGATAATATATGATATTCCGAGTTAGTCTATGACAGAAACCAAATATTATGAAACATTATTCATATATAATTTCCAACACTACCTCTCAAGCTAAAGTTTACTAAGCTTCAAGCTTGTTGAAAAAGAACCCTTTTAACCACAATAAAATTTAGGATAATCAAAAATTGAAATTGAAACAGAGGTTGGTGTGCATCACAGCCATGTGTAATTCATCAGCGACTAGGAGAATTCCCATAGGTATGGCATTCAATGAGAATCAGTATGAATCAGTGGTAATTCATCACCAATTTGTCTGCTGGACGAGTCGTTGGTAAGAAAGAAGTCACTTGAGATCATTTGGTGAAAAAAGAACACCATGACTAACATTAGACAGTTTTAGGATAGAGAAAAAGATGGATCAAGCTGGACATCCAGGTCCAGATTGCATCTAGGATATTCAGGGCCAAATTTTAACTGGGATAGTAGGTGCCAAACTTCGTTTGGGATATATATGGGGCCAGACCTTATTTGGAATACATAGAGCTAGAATGCATTTAGGGTAGTTAGGGTCAAGCTGAGATTTCCAGAGGCTGCTGGAAGAACACTACAACAGTAAAACAAATTTATCTAGGATTTGTGAGACAAGTTGAAAGAACGGCAGATAGGAAAATCCACTAACAAAGGGAGAACCTGGGGAAGAAAGGATGGTTGAAATTTGTGCACAAACAATGAGAAGAGAATAGTCACGGAGATAATAAGGACGTTTTTACAATAGAGTTCCTTATTTTAGAGAACACAACACTGGAATAGTAATGAGACAAGTTGTGAAGGATGATACTGCTCTAATACGTTGTTGAAGTTATAAGGTTTTAGACAAAGGAGGGGAGGAAAATAATATTGTAGACTTTTTGAATTGTGGTCATGGTTTTCGTGTAAAAGACTAAATATTAACCTTTATTTATACTGACACTAGAGTCGTAATCTTAATTAAATAAGGAAACTAATGATTATAATTAGTAGACTCATAATCCTAATTAAATAAGGAAACAGTCATGAAATATAAAGAAATATAGAAACAAAAATTATTCTTTAACTAAAAATATTTAAATTAGCAAGATACAATCCAAATATCAGGAGATAACTTTTCAAAATTTTAACTGTTTATTTATTCATCTAATATTTATTTCTGCATGCAGGCCTTGGCATCTGAACGTGAACTTGTACTTGTACTACTTGATCCAGATGCAATTATAGATTCTAGACCAACAACAAAACAACTCTCCAATAACTCTGAGAATGGATCTGGCAAGACAGAACTGGACTTGATGTTTGTTCTTGATAGAATTTTTGAAGGAGTATGTCGGCCATTTAAAGTGAGAGTTGAACAAGTTTTACAGTCGCAACCAAGTCTTATAGTCTCCTATAAACTCAGTAATACACTTCAATTTTACTGCTACACTGTGAGTTGTCATCTCTATTCTTTTTTCTATGGTAGTAATCAGTGTTTTTATTAATCTTGATGACTTCTTATGGTCTTGTAGATTTCAGATTTACTCGGGCAAGAAACTGCACTTTGTAATACACTATGGGCCCTGAAAGATGCTGCTCAGAAAACATTTTTTGATATCTTGAAAGGCCGAGGAGAAAAGCTTTTACGATATCCCCCACTAGTTGCCGTTGATCTTTCCCCACCCCCAGCTGTGAGAGAAGGAGTATCTGTACTTCTTGAAGTAATTGAGAACTACAACAGCATGATGGTTCCTACTTCTGGCCAAAAACCTGTTTTTGATCCGGTTATATCTGCTATATTGGATCCAATAATTCAGGTTTGTGTTTTTCAATCTGATTTCTGCATTTTATTGCATGAACATTCAGTAGTCATGAAAGAAATTTATGTTGAGATGTGAATATTATTCTAAAATTGACCTTTGTAATAATATCTTAGGGGGTCTTACATAATGGTGCTCTTTGAAAATCTTTGTACTCAACTTGGTAGAGCTATCTAGATAATGTAAAAGATCTGCAAAGGACAGCTTCCTTGGGTTACAACATATTGCTATTATTTTAAAAATTCATGCTTGCATAATCCTTATTAATCCATTAACTTGATGTTTTAGTGCTGAGCTCAAGGATCTCTAAAACAACCAATTTAAAGACAGTTCTAGAATACTTTCTTTTCATTATATTACTCATTTGGCTGTATTTTCAATGAAATCAAAGGATATGATAGCCTTAGCTTCCTGTTTGTTGCAGATGTGTGAACAAGCAGCAGAGGCACACAAATCAAAGGGAATTGGCAACTCATCAAGAAGGAGTAGGATGAGTACTGACTCTGGTAATCTTACTAAATCATCAGTTGATGCAATCTTGTCAAACAGCCGCTCTGCTTCATCATCGCTGGTCAGTTCTTCCTCTTTTAAAAAAAACTTGTTTTTCATTCTCTTTTGAGCTTTATAGATATTTGCTGCTTGTTGGATTTTAATTTTTTTATTTAATGCACTTCTGCTTTTAATACAAACTTTATTCTTGTGCATTTTAGTAATTTATTATTCCCATTTGATCAACAAAAAAAATCGCAATGAACTGCAATATATTTGGTTTTATCACGCCCATTTTGGTGTATATTTACAACCTTTTAAAACTAGTCCTCCTAGAACTTAAATAAAAAAGTTCATGTAAAATCGAGACTAAAATTAAATTAATCTATAATTTTATTGGAACTTTTTTAAAAGAATACCATCTCATGTTGTAAATGTAAAATCATGTTGATCAACAAATAAAGTCCGTTGTTTCACGTCTAAATCAAGTATGACACTATAATAATTATCAATGTGTAATTAGACCAAAAAAGAAGGTGGAACAAATTAATGGAAGAACTTATAACATATAGAAACATAACATGTGGTCAACTTTGGAGTTTTCTGATTAGTTCCTGTAAGAACTTTAATCCAATAGACTAGCTTTTGCTTCTGTAAGACATATTTGCCTTAACCTACATTGTGTTTTTGCAGACTAGTGAGACACCCTCAAAGATCTTTCTCATTAACTGCTTGTGTGCCATTCAACAACCTCTATCTGGATATGAGGTTGCGGCTGAGTATGTGAAAAGGCTTGGAGCAATGATAGATAATCACTTGCGTGTTCTTGTGGAGAAAGAAGCTGATGCAATCTTAAGTAGATGTAATTTGTCGGAAAAGATGCCTCACTTTCATAATTCAATCCATAAGGATGGGGACACTGAAGTTGGTACCCCATTGGCTGAACTGGAAGACACAAGTCCAGCCGTTCTTTCGGAGAGTTTGAAAGCTCTGTTTGGTCTTATTTTGGGAAGCGAAAGTTCCCTGCCTGAGTTTGAGCAGATACAGGTTCCAAGGTTGCGTTCTGAAGCTTCAATAGGAGTGGCCAGGTCACTGGGTGAAGCTTATGAGCTTATTTATAAGGCTATTGTGGATCCCAAGAATGGCTATCCCGACCCTAGGTCATTGGCAAGGCATCCTCCTAATCAGATAAGAACTATATTAGGGATATGAATTCTATTTCTTGTCATATATGTTACTCTAATCCTGCTCATTAAGTTTATTAATTATGTAAATCATCTTTCTTCTCTCACATTTGAAATTGTATTGCTATACAACAAATAAATTTTGTGATCTATATTTCGAATACTTGAAATACTAAATATTAGTATTGGAGTTGTATTATTTTTGTCTGTAATGAAGTAACAATAGATTCTCATTATTTGATTATGCGGAAATGCTTTAAAAAGTTGTATCAAAATCTCTTATTTTCATTTTCTCTGAAAATGATCTTTTTAGTACAATAGATTTTCCCTTGATTGGGCCCATAAAAGAAACACGAAAACTTGCCAGCAAGTGCCATGGAATAGGTGTTTGCTTTCTTGGTGGAATAGTAAGCATACGTAAAGCTACAATATGTAGCTTCTTAAATTCCACGAAAGTGATTGAATGCACACCCAAACGCATAAGAAGTGTAGTTTTGCATCCTGAAAGACACAATTCTGATAACAATAGATTAGTAGATTATCTGAGTGAAGAAGAAGAAAGCACAATGGCAATTAGAATGGTTAAGTTGGGGTTTGGTAGAGGATCCCTTTTACCAAATTGACCTTTTGTCGAGCTCATAATTTGTTGTCTCTTGCGACACAATGTTTTGGAAAGTGTAGCGTAAGGGAACGCTTTTCATTCTGGTAGTTTTTGCTTAGTTTGATGAATCGATAAAATGAATATGAAGAACAAATTCGGTAATATTATATTTATTTGAATAAAAAAAGAGGAAATGAGAAAGTGTGACACTCGTTTACTCTGAGAATATGTTTTTGTTTTAGAAGGCTATACTGAAAATATTAAAAACAGAAGAAAAGAAAAACTTTGAAAATAAGACATAAATTAAAAATAAGACGACATTTTTGTAATCAAACATAAACGAAAGAAAGAAAAAAAAATGTCTAAGTAAAAACACTACTCTCTCTTATATGTTGTTCTCCAAAATAGAATAGAATCAGTCAAGGATTTGATATACAAAATTATCCGGTTATAAAATCAACAGATAAATTATTCACATATAAATATGAATTTATATTATTTACTTTTAAAATTTAGTATTTATATTTATATTTATAAATGAAAAGTTACTTACTTAAAGGAAAATGATAAAACTGTTATCATTGTGAGGAGAAAGTGTTTCAATTTGAATCCACCACCAATACCTAGATGTTGATTGTTGATATGAAAGAAAATTTGGGGTAATGGTAATAAAAGCCTCAACAGACAAAGAAGACTTGAATACCTCATTAAAGCATATGTACAAAAAAAGAAAAAAGTAGAAGAAAATTAAATAGTATATATTTATTATATTATCTAAAGTTGTGACCATACAAACATTTTATAATTGCGAGTTCAATAATTCATATTTCATATTAGCACTTTTAATTCATTTCCCAACGACAAGCTGTGTCCCAAGTCAAAGGCTACAGATAAGATCAGAGTTTTGTTTTGTAAACTCAGAAAGTTGATCAAAATAGAGCAGACAAATAGTTGATGTTCTACTATCACTGATTACCTGTTTCAACAAACCAACAACCAAGAAAGTGTGTAATGGGGAGTGACACGTGGAAAGCCCATTTTGGCATGGCGGTTGTGCAGCTATTATACGGTGGGTACCATGTAATTACTAAAGTAGCCCTTAATGTTGGGGTCAACCAGCTTGTCTTCTGCTTCTACAGAGATCTCCTTGCTCTCTTTCTTATTTCTCCTATTGCTTTTTTCAAAGAAAGGCAAGTCATTCTCTTTTCTTATCTCCCTATACTATTAAATGAACCATTGTTTTGGTTTGTAACCAGCACGTCGATATCAATAATAATTTTAGAAATGAATTAATTCAATGTAATCAATATGTCAGTGTCAAAAATTATCAAAAACCAAAACACACATTGGATGGATCAGAAGTTCGGTGCTAATGAGTTAACAATTAGAATATTGTTGACTTTTTAATTCTGATGTAAGTATGTCCTAATTATACATTGTGACTGTAGACATACAAGGCCTCCTATTACTAAGAAGCTATTGATGTCATTTTTCTTTCTTGGATTAACTGGGTAAGCTCCTTGCAATATAGCATCTTTTCTCCTACTTTTATTTTTACTATTGAGGACAGTGTTTTATTGATGTTTTTTTTCTTGTTGTTTTATGATTCAGGATATTTGGCAACCAACTCTTGTTTCTTATTGGTTTAAGTTATACTAATCCAACGTATGCAGCTGCCTTACAGCCAGCTATTCCTGTCTTTACCTTTCTGTTGACTGTAATCATGGGGTCAGTTTCACTCTTATCAATTTCTACTTTAGTGCAGCATGAATAAGATTATTATTCTGATATATTTATACATAAAGTAATGACATAGGTTAATAAACTTATGCATGTAGTGTAGAAAGAGTGAACTTGCACAGTTTTGAAGGTCTGGCAAAGGTTGGAGGAACGCTTATATGTGTTTCGGGTGCCATATTGATGGTTTTGTATCGCGGTCCGTCTTTGATAGGATATACAGAACTGGTCATTATACCGCCGAGCGAAATAAATGCTAAAGGGTGGTTGATTAATGGTTTACAGGACCTTGGATTAGATAATTTTGAACTTGGTGTTGTGTTCTTGATAGGGAACTGCATGTGCATGGCTGCTTTCCTAGCCATTCAGGTATATATCTTTTTTGTTATATTCATTGAATGAAATACTTTAATGCATTAAGTGACTGTTGATGATAGTTGTTAAGGAATGAACCTTTCCACATAAATTCCAATAGTTTAGATCAAGGTATTCTTTAAAGGTTCTTCATTGAGCCTTCTTTAATCTTAGGTCTTCCTCTCACCTTTTTAGGCCTGTTTGAATTGACTTATCTGAGACTATCTACTCTCATAAACACTTGTGAAAACCATTTATATTTTATATGAAAATTGTATAACTCTATTTTATCTTTTTTTATAGAAATAACTTATACATAAGTATTTATATGATAAGTACTTATAGGAGTTTCTTTTCATCGACTTCTACCATAATGAAACCATCTTAGGGGAGTTGAAAATGAAAAAGAGCTAATAAGAAGAGATTCAAAAATGATTTTCTTTTCCAATGGATATATGCTTAAGATTTGATATTTGTCATCCAAAAGCACCTTAAATTGGACAACTCACAGCTTGCATTTTTTTCTTTCAATCAAACCAATCCTTTGATACTTGCTTATCACATTAAATGTCATATTGCTTGAAGCACTTATCTTAACATTAGGCCATTCCAAATCTCTTCCTTTGATCAGGTTAGTCTTGCACTCTTGACTTTTTTGTTAAGTAATTTATTGTAATCTCTTTTGTTCTTTTATTTGTGATATCATCAGCAAGTTTAGTTTATTGTCATATAATTATTTTCAGGCACCCGTGTTAAAAAAGTATCCTGCAAATCTATCTCTGACAGCATATTCATTCTTCTTCGGAGTTGTACTAATGGCGATAGTCTCGTTATTCACAGTCGACTTCTCACGTGACTGGATTTTGACACAATCAGAAGTACTTGCTATTGTTTATGCTGTGAGTCACTATGATTTTAAATCAATATCCAATATCATGAATCTTATTAGTCATTGCTTTGTAAATAATTTGATCCATTTTATTTCATGGAACTATTTTAGCCACTGTCTTTCGTGGCTAGTTTTAGAGAAGAAATAATTCTCAAAATCACTAAACAAGTTTCTGCAAAACATTCACAGCTCATAAGGCATGTTCTAGATTACTTTGGTGGATTTTTAACATGTCGATTGTGACATATTTTCCTTATTTGTTCAGGGAACTATTGCATCTGCTTTTAACTATGGAGTCATTAGTTGGTCTAACAAGATATTGGGGCCAACTATAGTTTCCCTTTACAATCCACTTCAACCTGGTTTTTCTGCCTTACTGTCTCAAATATTCCTTGGAAGTCCAATTTACTTGGGAAGGTATAACTCCTTTTACTTCCATTTATTGATTAGTTGATGCATTCTATTCTAACTTGACTAAGTCCATTGAACTTACTTTCTTGAAACATTCTGAAATTTTCCCTCTTTCTTAGCATGAATTCTGAAATTGCTATTAAGGAATTTTCTTATATCATTATCACTTTTATAATCAATGTAACAACAGTATCATAGGGGGGTCTTTGATCATTGCTGGTCTTTATACTGTTACCTGGGCATCTTATAAAGAAAGACAGGAAATTGTTGGAATTTCTTCTGATGGCTCTTGCATCTCAGAACCACTTATTATTCATGAAAAAAGTGCACACCAGAAAGGTCATCCATTTTCGGGCTCCTCCACCGCATCCCTTAACACAAAATCATATGATTAAAATGTAAATAATGATTCATAATAGAATGTCAATAAAGAGCGAATCGATGCACGATGCTTCTACCAAGTGAAGTGAGTGAGAGAAAAGTAAGTAAATGTACACAGTCTTCCCTTTGCAAACGGATAAGCTGTTTTTAGGATCTGAACATGTGAGTTCCAAATCACAAGACACCAACCTTGTCATTGCGCAAAGACTTGTCTTCTAAATCATACTTTGTCTGTCTGATATTAAGTGTCACTTGTAAATTATTTGTTTGTTTCGTATTATTTATCATTTTAGAATACAAATGAAGTATTAATTACTTTCATTAAACCTTTGATTCTTTATTTAAATAGTGCCCTTAATATAAACAATCTTTTCAACTTTTTAGAATGCAAGTAATATAAAAATTTAAATAACTTCAAAATCACAATTGCATAAACAATCATAATGTTGAGATTTTCACAATTATCTTCAAGATTAACCCTACTAGAGCCCTCCATTTCCAGTTACAAGGTTTTAAATATTCATATTTTAAAAATGTTGAGGTAGAGCATGGAGACATTCTTGCCATTATGATAGTAGATACAAAAAAAGTATGTGAAGGAAGGAATACATTTGTAGCTATGGGTTGTGAAACCAAAGGTAAATATAAAGCATACAAGCATATGTTACATACAAAGGGTGCAAGTACTAGTAACTGTTAATAATCCTTTAGATTAAGAGGAAGATTGTGAACATAATGTTTGGATTTTACAACCATGACTTAGTAGAAGTATAAGGGGAATACCACTCCCCTATTTTTTTTACTGATAGAATCTTAGAATACGACGAAAAGGAAATGGATGTTGATGTGAAAGAGGAATCTATGGTGATGTTGAAAGCGAGAGCATGTTGGTTGGTTGTTTGTCGAGAGAAGACTATGATTTTTGACAAATTTACTAGGTAAATAATGTGATAATGAAGTATTTTCTTAACATTATAGAAAATTCTAACGTGATAGCTTCACTACTATCAAGTAGGTTTACAAAGCATGTCAAACATATCGAAGATCTCAATAAGATCTTAGAATTGGAATACAACATTTAAAGAAGTTAATGCAATGTTATCAATATATTTCTTGATCTAGAAGAGGTGACACTAATGTTTTGATAAAAATAATCTATACATTTTAAATGTCAGAACACCTACGTACAAAACTTACAAATGCATATACCTACGAACAAAACTTACAAATACATATCTTCATTAAGTAAGGTATTCGACGTTACTTCAACTACAGTGACATTTTTTGTGCAATCTAAGTGTATTGATAATTTCAAATTAGGATTACTATTTATAAAGCTAAATACATTATCTCATGTTATTGTCACAGACCAATTAAACTAACACACCAGGGAACTTCCAAAAAAATTAATAATCACATACTTATAAAATAATCTCTAAGAGGTAATGGGTCATGTTTGATTCTAGAAATTTTAAAACAAATTAAATCCTATATTAGAAAAATCTTATGAGGTTCAATATGGTTTCACCTTATAAGAAACATAATTCTCTTATAACTTTTTACACAAATTGGTACATAAGGAGTGAGACACAAGCCCAACAAAGTAGGCCACAACACAAATCACAAGTCTTCAATGATTACCTCTAAACACATATATTTGATTTAACTCCATTAATTAATTAAATTGAAGAAAATACAAACCTAATTTACATCAAACTCTAAATCATCACATTGTAACATGAAGACTATCTGATAGTTGGTGTTTTGCCTACATACATTCAATGTTAACGATGAAAAAAACCAACACGCTAAATCAAACTAATCATTGAACTGACCGATTTAAAAAAGTGCGAAATCAAATTGAGAAAAACTAAATAGGATTAAACACAAAATTTGAATACCAATATCGAGAATTAGGCCTCTTCGTTGTTTGTCTATTTAGTCATAACCATATCACAAGAAAGAACTTTGATCCTAATATTTTTTGGAGCCCTAAATAATATTCTATTTGTGGGTCCTAATTGAATGGTTCTAGCCGATTCTATGATTTTGCTTTGTGATGATAAGTAATTACTTCTTTAATTATGATTACAATTGCCATTGATACTTCGCACTCTGAGTATAAGGCTTTGATTGTTTCATCTCTTCTATCAATATAAAAATTCACATTGGCTTCTAGAACATCACTCAAATCTACATTGAATTCTTCAAGTGTATCAAGATCCACACCCTCCACGTTCTAACCAAAATTTAGGTTGTGATAATCGATGTTGTACCAAAAGTTCTACTCTAGGAAAAAATGAAAAATTATATTTTAATGTCTAAACAAAATAAAATATTTTTATAAAGAATATCAACTATTATCATTAGAGTTTTTAATAATTTTTAACAATAACTTCAAAAAAAAAAAAAATCATCAAACAATTAATATTGATAGATAGAGAAACATACAACTAATATTTACGAGGCATTTCCATTTTGATGATTTAGTAGACGAGTATTTGCACAATGATAAAGTTGGCGTCAAAGACCCCTATGATATTGATGTCAGGTTGATTATAAATATTAAAATAATAAGACACTTCTTAATAACATAATTTCAGAATGCATGCTATAGAAAGAGGAAGAACTTCATTAATTTTCTAATTGGTTGCGACTCCAGCATTAAGGGCTACTTTAGTAATTACATGGTAGCCACCATTGAATAGCTGCACAAGTGCCTTGCCCAAATGAGCCTTCCACGTGTCACTCCCTCAATAACATGTTGCCATGATCACAAACTCACAACTATATATATTTTCAGCTTTAATTTTGATCAACTTTCTGGGTTCACAAAACAATACTCCAATGTTAAAAGTGGTAATATAAATTATTGAACTCAAAGAGATAACAGTTTTATCAATGATGCTTCCGCTGATGAAAAATACATAAAACTAACAATTTATTTTAACATTAATATTATATGTTATGTTTGGTTTATAAAAGAATGTGAGAGGAAAGAAAGAGAGTAAAAAAATAGAGTAATTACTCTATTCTTTAATTGTTTGGTTGAAGCATAAAATAAGAAGAAATAAAAGTAAAAACTTTTTTTTTTCTTGTTTAATTGTGTAGAAAGTAGTATACTTTTGAAATGACAAAGACAGCCCAAAATGTGGAATATGAAGAAGAAAAAAAAGGGATTAAATTGAAAAAAGGACAAAGTTATTCATTTCTTTCCATTAAGTAGATAAAAATTATGTGGGACCCACTACATAATTTTCTATATTATGGATACCAAACTAAAGAAAATATTTTAAAATTGGTGTTTATGTATGTCTTTTCTCTTACACACTTATTCCAAACTTAATTTAACACCTGCATTTGTTATCTCTATATTCTTTTTTAACTTTCTTTTATGAGTATGAATATGGAAATAACCCTATTAACAAGTTTACGATCAAATATTGTATATCAATCATTCACATTAAGATTCGTAGTCTCT
>JBBPBT010000152.1:7052921-7063949 GCA_037974875.1 Cicer bijugum | reverse complement strand
ATTACATTTGTAAAAAACTGAATTTAAATAATATTTATCATATAAACCGATGTTATACCTATATTTAATAAAAAGGTTTACTATTTTTTTATATCACTTTATTTTTATTAGTACATCTCAGATAGATACGGTGTAAAATTATTAATATGTAAAATTTTTATTAGTATTTTATTAAGCTCTAAATTTTTTCTAAAACAAACTTTATCAATAGAAAAAAATCATAATTTGTTTTAAGTGTGTTAAACTTAATATTCTAATTTTTCCCCAGTCACCTCTCATCATTTTATTATTCTTATCAACCTGTAACCTTTTGAAATAAATAAAAAAGCAACCAAATAACTCAGTTATATATAGATACAAACTGTAAATAATTTTTGCAACGAAACATGTTCAATACACAAACTCAATTCTCTTTCAATTGAATTTTCTTTACACAGAGTCGAATATCAAACACTTGTTTAAGGTGTCACAGTCTCCTCTCAACACAAGAAGAACACGTTGGCAACCTAATTATAACACCCAAAAGTGTTAATCTTTTTATAACAACTTTTGAAAAAAATAAGAATCCGAAAATAATTTATAAACAACTTTAAATAAAAAACTGTTTTCAACAAATTTTCACAAAAATCATTTTTAATTGATTTCTTTTTTAAAAAATTGATTTTTATTACATGAAATAAATATAGATTTTGATTTTTTCAAAAATAGCAAAAATATAACGATAATCTTTTAAATTTAATTAAATTTCCGCTTAAAAATCTTTAAAATTACTTTTTTCTATTTAGTCTTTTAAATCATATTTTATCTCAAATTTGACAATACTTAATTAAATTGAAGATTTTGAACATTTAAAATTTTATTAAATATTACACTAATACATAATTCATACAAAAATTCATAAAATCTTATTATATTTATAAATTTCACTACAACAATTTAAATACATCTATAATCTTAAAATAATATAATAGATCCTATTTATGTAAATAATATCTTTAACTTTCTTCATATATAAAATAATTTTTCGATTAGATTTTAATATATAGAGAAATTTTATAAATTTAATGAATTACATATATAATTTAATAATTTATAAAAAATAATGATGCAAACAAATATTATTTAAAATACTAAATAAAAATAAATAAATTTAAAAGGCTAAATATCTACTTTAATATTTAAAAATCTTTAACAAATGATGTTTAGATTATAGAATGTCACTTGTTTTTTAAAGTAAAGCTTAACTAGATAACAAAATGGCCCTTATAAACAAGGAATATTTTTTTAGAAAAGTAATTTTTAAGATATAACAACGTGAAGTAAAAAATGAAAATGTTAATCTAGTTATTATTTTTTGGTTTCGACCTAACCGACGACCTTTCACAACGAATGTTTATGTTCTTGTCTCTCTTCCATTTCTCTATCAATCAATCAATCTCCAAACATTTTTTCTCTTCAAAATTCCAATTATGTCTCCATCACCATCACCATATACCCTTTGAATCTCATTCTCCTTCTCAACAATTCTTCCAAAAACATCATCACACTGTGTGTGTTCTTTTCAACTTCATTCATCACACGAAATGCGAAAACCCCATCACTCAATTTCATTTGGGTTTTCTCTCTATAACCAAAAGACATGGTCTTTGCTAAAATCGCTTCATTAGTAACATTCAATTTCACCACCCAAAAATCCTCACTTTCTTCTTCTTTCTCTCTTCAAGATCTCTCTTCCTACACCCATTTGAAACAACCCCTTCAAACAGTTACAACACCAACCTCTTCTCGCAAGAAATGCATCAGAACAATCAGGCTTGTACTTTTCCTCACATTGTTTCTTTTTCTAACATACTTTGTTTTTATGTTTGTTTACTCTTTTTGGAATATTGGGTCTGGTAAATACTATGTTGTACTTGATTGTGGTAGTACTGGAACTCGTGTTTATGTTTATAATGCTTACATTCAATATAAGAGACATAGTAGTCTTCCAATAGCTATTAAGTCTTTGAGAGATGGATTGCATAGGAAGAAACCTATTGGTAGAGCTTATGATCGAATGGAAACCGAACCCGGGATTGATAAGTTGGTTTATAATGTTTCTGGTTTGAGGGGTGCATTGAAACCATTAGTTAGGTGGGCTAAGAAACAGATACCTGTGCATTCTCATAAGAGTACTTCTTTGTTCCTTTATGCTACTGCTGGTGTTAGGAGACTTCCTAGGAATGAGTCTAGGTGGTTGTTAGATAATGCTTGGTCTGTGATCAAGGATTCTCCTTTTATATGTAGGAAGGATTGGGTTAAGATTATTTCGGGTACTGAGGAAGCTTATTTCGGATGGATATCGCTTAATTATCATAGTGGAATTTTGGGGGTTAGTCCTAGGAAGGCGACTTATGGTGCACTTGATTTGGGGGGATCGTCGTTGCAGGTTACTTTTGAGAGTGACCAACAAGTTAATAGTGAGACTAGCTTGTACGTTAGGATTGGATCGGTGAATCATCATCTCACTGCGTATTCTCTTGAGGGTTATGGTTTGAATGAGGCGTTTGGGAAGTCTGTGGTACATTTGTTTAAGAAAGAGTTTGGATCGTTGGTTAATGCAGATATGAAAGGTAAAAATATAGAGCTCAAGCATCCTTGCTTGCAAAGTGGATACAAGGAACGGTACGTGTGCTCTCGTTGTAACAAGGGTGAGAGTCTTGGTGTTGGTGAGAAACAATTGAGTAAGCGAGGAGGTTCAGGAACTCCGGTAGTGCTTGTTGGTGCTCCTAATTGGAAACAATGTAGTGCACTTGCAAAAGTAGTCGTGAATTTGTCTGAATGGTCAAATCTCAGTGCAGGACTTGATTGTGGAGTGCAGCCTTGTGCTCTGCGAGAAAATCTCCCTCGCCCGTATGGCCACTTTTATGTGATTTCTGGATTTTATGTGGTGTATCGGTTTTTCAACTTGACTTCTGAAGCCACGCTTGATGATGTGTTGAGAAAGGGCGAGGATTTCTGTGAAAAGAGATGGGATGTTGCCAAGAAAAGTGTCGTGCCTCAGCCGTTTATTGAGCAGTACTGCTTTAGGGCACCATACATTGCCTCACTGCTAAGAGAGGGTTTGCACATTAATGATAATCAAATATCTGTTGGCTCTGGCAGCATCACTTGGACACTTGGGGTTGCCTTGTTAGAAGCTGGAAAGGCATATTCCAATGGATTTGGGCTTCGTAACTTTGAATTGCTCCAGATGAAAATAAGTCCTCTTTTTCTTATGGCCATTGTGTTGTTTTCTCTTATTGTCCTACTTTGTGCTTTGCCATGTGTTGGCAATTGGATGCCGAGGTTTTTCCGGAGACAATATCTTCCCATTTTCAGGCATAACGGTGTTTCCAATGCTTCTGTTCTTAATATTTCATCTCCTTTTCGGTTTCAGCGATGGAGTTCAATGAGCTCCGGTAAGCTATTTGCACAAACACAGATTTCTGATTACTTTGGTTCAAAGCTTTTCCAAGATGCTTATCAAATTCCAATCATAAACTTTTGCTTTTCTTTCAATTTTTACTATTAAATGTAGTTTAATGATCATCACCTAATTATATATCATGGTAAATTTTTACTACTACTACTATATCTTGTTTTTTATAACATTCTGATCATATTTCAAAAGGTTGTTGTCGTCTCAATTCCGAATGAACTCCATTTTATTCAATATTCTGCAGATGGTTTCATTTTTGTGGGTGTGTAACCAAGTTATTGGTTTCAAATAATATATGCATTTTGTATACAACTTATGTGATATTCCTTTTAGAGAATTGATCGTTGTTATGCCATTTTACTGATGATGCCTCAGGGGATGGAAGAATAAAGATGCCACTCAGCCCAACAATTGCAGGTTCACACGGAAGCCCGTTTGGCCCGAGGCATGGTTTTGGTGATAAGAATGGAGGCATCCAGCTTGTCGAGTCTTCCCCGTACCCGTTAGCTAGTAGCATCTCACATAGTTCTTCGTCAAATAGTTTAGGACAGATGCAGTTTGACAGCAGTAATATAGGGGGTACCTTCTGGCCCCCCCATCGAAGTCAGATGCGTCTGCAGAGTAGGCGATCACAGTCTCGAGAAGACCTCAATTCCTCGGTGGCTGAAGCACACCTGGTGAAGGTTTAAAGGCACCATTTTCTGGAAATATTGGTATGATTAAATCAATATTCTCTTTAAAATTACACCTTTCTTAGAGTTTTTATTTCTTTGATTTTACATCGGAATTCTTTTTGTTACATAGAATCAGCTGGCTCTGTAGGCAGAATATAATAATAAAGCAAATATATATTCTTTTTGTTTATGTTCTTTCTGCATATTTAATTAATTCATTACAAATCAAGATTTCCACACATTTTACCTAAAGTTTGTAGATTTTAGACTGCCTTTGTACTTAGTGTTATAGCATAATTGAATTTCAACAAATCGCTATTGTTCTATGATATGCTATTTACTACAAAATACTGTCTAATAATGCCTTTATAGCATTGTTGCGCAACAAAACTGGAACAAACCGCTAATTTACACAATCCACAATTGACAACACTTGGTTGCCATCATCAGAGAAGATTAAACTATTTTATAAAAACGAACATCTTAGAGTCCTTCTATATATATTTTACGCTCGATCTGCAATTTGTAAAAGATTTATATTTCTGTCATACCATTTCAGAGGTTTTTGTCATGGAGATGACTGAAGCTGAAGAAGATGCTACCTAATTGGTTGATTCCAATTTCCATGTGAGTTTACTTCTCATGAAGCTCACTCACTACCTAAACTGGACTCCGCCACAAGTTTCATAGACCAAACGAGTACTCATTCTAGAATACAATACAACATAGAGAATGTTTCATGTTCTGCCTCAATGGTTTAGTTTTTCCAGTGCCTTTGGAAGTGAAGTAAATAATCAAAAGACTAACATACAAAAGATTGGATATCTGTTTCATCATATTGGAAACATCAATTAACTATTAACTTTTCCTAAAGCATTTTTTAGACTAATTAATTGTCATTACTATAGAGAATGTTCTCTTGTTTCATAGGTGACTGTCTACTTGGAAAGGAGGATGAACCTCTGAAAGAAGTTGTATACATAGTTTAATACTCACATCTTATACATCAGGTTTAAAACACTAACACATTATGTATCAATCACTTGTGCTAGACCTAGTTTTTGAAGATTGGTATTTGAATTACCTAAATAGAATGGTGATACATGATTTAAGTGTTGCATGTTTGGTTTTTCGGAGGTGATTTGTGATATTTGATGCAAGTTTCTCCTAAACTTTGGAAGTATTTTAGTAATATAATATGTACTATTATTATTTATAATTAAAAAAGAAACTTTAAAGTTGGGGAATACTTAATGAATTTTGATATTTTGATATATTATTTTTCTATGATACCCTTAATCACTAATTCTTTTATTTCATCTATTTCTCTCTGCAATAAATAATTAAGAGTTTTATTAATAAAACAATAATTAATGTTACAATACAGTTTGAAAACAACCAGGAGACAGGAACAATTTTTTTTTACACCTCATTAAAAAGGAACCAAGGGAGTAATAAATAAGGTCAATTTTATAGTGTATAAGTTAGATAAGTTTTGGACTATGTAAGAACTTATTTTCATCGTTGAATTAATAAATTTTACTATCAAATGAGATATGATTGAAATTAGTATTAATATTTTTTTTTAGTACATGCTACTTGTCACTGTATATAATATTTTCTTTTATATATATATATATATATATATATATATATATTTATAAGACCCCTTACAAATTACTACTAGGTGCACTAATTACTTCTTCACAAGAATACCATTAATCAAATGACAATTTATAAAATCATCCATTTCTCCTTCGTAAAAATTGATGGATAATTTTAAGAAGAGGATGCTTATAGTTGACACGTGAAAATTACTTTTCTCAATTCTTGTGAATTGATCAATAGAAATGTTGTTTAGACAACTTTTGGCAATGTATATTCATACCATTTGCCATTTTTTTTTTTTATCATTCTTTCTCTCTGCTTGAGACCAGTTTGGCTCTCCTGTAGACCACTCCACATCCACCAAGGTTGTATTTCATAAGATGGTATACGATTTTGTTGAAAATTTTACCCCATGCCCCCTTAATTATACTATAACTCCAAATCATGAATAAAATGACATTTTTACCTTTGTTTAAATGATAAAATTTCAAGAAATTTATCATTTCTCGTTTCAAATTTTATAGAAGGCTTTTTTTTTTTCTAAACTTCCAGAAAACTTGAATACAAGTTTTTCAGTACACAACATACACTCCGGAAAACTTGATTTAAGTTCTCCTGTACAAACACCTTTTTGGAAAACTTTTTTAAACTTTTTCGATATAGAAACTTGTTCAGAGAAACTTGTTTCGAGAAACTTGAGACTTAACATTTTCGACAAACAACAATTTATGGTATATTAATTATTAATTATTAATTATGACGTATTAATTATTAATTTTTACAGTGTATTAATTATTTATAGTGTATTTATGATGTATTAATTATTTATGGTATATAAAATATTTATGGTATATTATTATTTCTAAAAATTGTGTGTACCAGAAATTTTTTAGAAAGTTTTTCCGAAACACTTCTGTACTAGAAATTTTTTTTAAAGTTTTCCGGTAACAACGTTCTGTATCGGAAAACTTGAAAAAAGTTTTCTGGAAATAAGATGTGTACCAGAAATCTTTTTTCTGATTCTAAAAAAAAAATAAAAATAAAAAATTGGAAAAAAAGACATTAAGGATATACTTGGCATTTTCAAAAAATTATGAGGTACAGATATAAAAATGGGGGTATAGCGTAAAATTTTCGATTTTGTTTGTTCAAATAAGATTGATGAAATGGATCTTATATATTTGGACGAAAATATATAAGGACAATAGTATTTATTTGTTGTACTCTTTACTTCCAAGAATATCCTTTGATATTTCATTTTTATTATTCACTTTGTATCAAAATTAGTGTTGTTTAAAGGTTTATACTAAGGAGTCTAATAAATCCTTTGACACGAGTTGTACAACTTATTTGACTTAAAAATTGCGTTTCAAAATAATTTTTCAAGTTAAACAAGTTTATTTTCTTTTTTCGTCAAAATAATTATTTTTTATAACAAAACAATTTTTTTTTAAAAGAAAATAAAATCAACACATTCACATTTTCTACCATAAAATTACATAGTTTTGATTTATCCATCGCACTGAGAGATACGTAGGAGCACAATCACATTCTTGTCAAGTACATTAATAAAACTTTATTTGTTGTCATTTTTTTCTTAAGCACACATTTATTCTAAAATCATATTAAAAAAATAATTGTTATTCATATTTAACAATAAGGAAAAATAAATATACTTAAGTTAATATTAATTTTGCTCAATTGATTATAGATAATCATATTTTAACGGATGTTGTAGGGTGTTAATATCTTCCCTATACACATAATCGACTCCTTAACTCAAAATTTGGTTTCAAATACCATTTTTTTTTTCTACTTTGAAAGGTTTCTCAATATTTTCCCTATTTTAAAATAAATTTTGGTGGTGACTTTATTGAATTCGAGAAACACTCGAAATTTTAGACCGCGATAGTGGCAAACATGGTGCAGTTGTTTGATGTACAATACTAATGGACTCAAAATATTTAAGATGATAGAATTCTCCTGTGTTATCACTTGTAAAACATTTCTTCTACTTGTGCTTTAAATATTTACATTTTTTCTAAAACCTCATCCTTAGTGTGCATCAAATAAACATAACAAAATCTAGTGGAATCATCAATAAAAGTGACAAAATATTTTTTACCACTAATTATAGACCAACCTTTTAAATCGCAAACGTCATAATGAATTAAATCTAACACTTTAGAATTTCTTTCAACTATTAGAAAAGGTTGTCTTGTGATTTTAGTTATCATACAAGTAACACGTGAATTTGAATTTTTGTCAAAAGTTAAAATTAAATTTAATTTCATCATATCATTCAATTTTCTAAAATTAATATTCATTATGTCTCACATGATCGTCGTTTAAGGTTTTTACATACATATTAAGAGAAAAGTTAGTTTACCGAACTATCTATCTTAACTATTAGTGGATTTTTTGTTATTATCAATACAAAGTATTATAATGCTTTGGAAGTTGTGTATATAGTAATAATTGAATGGTAGAATAGAAATAAAAAATTAAAGTTGCATTAAAAATTATAAATGACATTCACTTTGAGACAAATATTTTTCCTAAATTGATACTCATTGTGAGATAGTGGGAGTATGTCCTAATCGCATATGCCATAAATTACAAGACTCAACCATACAAACAGAAATCATATTATTATTATTGTTATTAACACTATTACACTCGAACATATTCTTACAAAGATAACTCTTCCCCACAAATATAACCCATTTGGAGAGAATGAATTAAGTTTTTCCTAACTTCATGAACATAAAATACATATTTAAGAGTAAGTGTCTTTTCAGAAGTGAATTCAATCTCTATTGTTCATTTTCCTTTGGCTTGGACAATTGAGACATTTTCCATGTACACAACATTTATATCTTCTTCATCAATGATCTTGAATAGTTATTTGTTTTTGCACACATGGCGGATAGCACCAGAGTCTTCCACCAAGATTCAACATCTTCAATCATGTTGAGTTAAGAAATGACAGCAAAAAGGTTGTCTTTTGTTTCATTTAAATTATTTTCTTTTTTCGTCCTTTTAAAGAACATGCCCTCATTTTTAATGCTTCCTAGTTTTTCACAATGATAACAACTTCATTTTCTTTTTTATTTCATCATTACCATTGTATTTTTCACAAGACTTATTAAAACATTGATTTCTTTTCTAAAATGTTTTGCTTGAATTTCCTTCCTCCATTACTTTTTTAGTATCCTCTTGTTTACGATACTCTTCTTCCAAGCGAAGATGATAACCCAATTTCTCAAAAGATATATCCTTCTTCTTATGTTTCATGGTTCTTTTGAAATCTTTCTATGAAGGTAGGAGTTTGTCTATTATGCACGATACAATAATGGTTTCATCCATATGCATTTGGTGTTGTTGATAGTTATCAAGAATGCATTTGTTCCATGATTGTTTTATTATCAATCATTTTATAATTATTGAAGTGAGAAACAAGAAGTTTCATATTTTTACTCCATTACTGATTTATTATAAAGTATTTTATAATTATTGAATTGCGAAACAAGAAGTTTCTTATTTGTAGCATCTTTTTCCATGTATTTTGATTCTAATCTCTCTGGTCTTATGTCATGTATCTTGATTCTAATTATTCCTATAGATCCTTTGTAGAATATGTTTCATGCATATATATTCCTCATTGTCCCACTTATGACTCTCTCGTTTCTGCTAATGTTTTCATTTCCTTCTCTAGTGGCGTTGTAGTGTTCAAAACATGCATCACCTTCAAAGTTGCAAGAAGGAATTTCATCTTCTTCTACCAACGAATAAAGTTTCCTCCGTCAAAATTGTCCTATTTGAGTGATGCAACCATGGATTAAAAATAATATCGAATCTAAAGATTGTTGGATCCATCGGTGATAATTGTTGCAATAGTTTAACAATGAATTTGTTAATAAAGATTAGATATAGAGAATTCTAAAGCATCCCCACCAATCAGATGCAAATGACATAAACAACAAATACTCTTCAGATTACTTTGAAAAACCTTGATATTCGATTTTGCCTACAATCAAGCAACACACGCAACACTACTAGACCAAGAACACTATTGTTGAGAAATCCATAAATATACACAATGTAATGACATACTTTACTATTCTAATTTAATATTTTGGAAATAACTTAAAGGTACTCATTATGTCTCTAAATTATAAGCATCCAATAATATAAAAAATATATGTTCTCAAATATAACTTTTTTTTTTAAATTTCTACACTCGTTTATAATTATTTTACAAATGAGAATAAAAGTGTTGTAGTCTTTCATAACTATGCTTCCAAATGATAAATTTGTCCATTATGTATTCTTTTATTTATTAATTATTTATTTACTCATCTTCTTCGATTTTGCATAAATTTGTTCCATTTATTTTCTAGATTTGCTACTCTTGCTTACTACTATTCAAATGTATATTTACCCTAATGGTTATAGTAGGATACATATTGCTTATCATTGTCGCATCTATCCTTGCATCTCTCCACATTTTTCCTTAATTTCCATGTGTGTGAGTCAAGAAGGTTATTAGGAGGATTCTACCATTTAGTCTACATCTAAATTATCTAAATTTGTCACATCTGATCAACGTGAAAATACAATTTTATTATTTTAACTATCTATAAAATTTTTAACTTTTTTAATTTCTCATTTTTTCACTCCCTCTTTTTAGAATATTCAAAAGTTTCAAAATGAAACTTTCTAAAATTTTCAAAACTTTCGAAACTTTTCAGATTTTGAAACTTTCCAAATTTTCGAAATGTAATCCTTATTTTGAAAATTTGAAGCTTCCGAAACTATCAATTTTGAAATTTATTATAAATAGTTAAAAGAATAAAATTATTTTTTCATGTGTTTTGGGAGTGACAAATTTAGGCATGGGGTGCATGGTAGAATTATCTAGTAATTATGTGAGTTGGACTTCTAGGTCTTGGATCCATCCTCTCTGATTCTTGTTGGAATGTTGGCTTTTGTACCCCTCAATTAACTCTATACCCCTCATTTAAAAAATTTACATTTAAAATATCCAAAATACCCTTAATGAAACTGTAAAAATTTAAAATAATTTTTTTTTACCGAAAATTTCAGAATGAATGAAATTTCCGGTAGTTATAAATGAATACTAGAAATTTCATTTTTGAAATTTCCTGTAGTTATAAATGAATACCGGAAATTTCATTTTTGAAATTTCCAGGAGTACTACTGGAAATTTGAAAATTTTCGGTATTAGCTTACAAATTCTTTTTTTTTTTTTTTTTTCTCATT
>JBBPBT010000152.1:7028468-7052713 GCA_037974875.1 Cicer bijugum | reverse complement strand
AAATAGGTGAGAGTTGTTAAGAAAATAAGTTGTTATTTTATAAAATATTTGCAATAAAAATAGCAGAGAGTTGTTAAGAAAATATGTTGCTATTTTATAGGCAAAATATTAGGGACACCTCGTTTGTTTGTGTATTTTTTTCTTCAATTTAATATATTTGATTAATAGTATTTTGATTTTTTAAATAAATTAAAAATAATTAAAAAAATTAAAATTCTATTAATAAAATAAAATATGCAGTTAAATAGATGTGCCAAAACAACCAACTTGTTATATTATAATAACTTTCTTTTTTTGTCTAATAAATAAAAATCAACAAAATAATAATAATGATGAAATTTAAATTTAATGTATTTTTTTTATTTATGGTATTTTTTTCAATTTAATGTATTTTTTTTATAAATTAAATTCAATAACATACCAGATTTTTTATATTTCTGGTTTAATAGAATAACTACCGGAAATTTCAAACGACGAAATTACCGGCGAAAAAAACAAACTACCGGATTTTTTAAAACTTTTGAAATTTCTGGTAGATTCCGAAAATTTGAAATTTCCGGTATTGAAAATACAATTACCGAAAATTTCATTGACCAAATTTCCGATATTACGTCAGATTTTGGAGTAATTTTTTTTTACCGCTCATGTGAATGAATTTATTAAAGGTAAAACTGGATTTTTAACAAATTTGGAGGTAGAAGTTTAAATGGGGTTACAAATGCTAACTGTCTTCTTGTTGTTGGGTGCCGATCCGGGCCCAATATGCCATGTTGTCCAATTTTCATGAGCTTATTGGTTCTATCCCTTTGTATGTATGGAAACAAATGGTTTGTGGCCAACATGTTCATACTTCAGCATATTATTGGTCAATGTTAATTGTGAATTTCTAAATATGCTCATTTATTTGGATCGTGAGAAGCATTGGCCAATTTCTTTAGTATTCAAGCTTTCTAAGTTTTTAGATGTTTTGAGATATAACAAGAGATTATGTTTTGTATTTTGTGTTTTTTAGTGTTAAGATAAGAAGTATTAAGTATATCCCCTACCCCACAATAAGAAAAGAAGAAAAATGTTCAAAACTTATTGACCTTGATACATGGATTTATTAGTTGCCTTAAGAAAGATATTCTCTCATGTTTGATCAAAATTCAATTGTTTACTGGGAGGATGGTTTGGTTTCTAGCCGTGTTTCAGACTTGTGTTCTTTTATCCTATTTTTTATATCTTTTATTTCAACATCTTCTGGCTTTGGGTTTCATTTTTAATCCATTTCTCTCTTCTTTAATCTACACTACATTGCTTAAATAAAAATGTCATGAATACCTTTTATAATGCTCATATGTTTTATTATGTTCATTCACCACCATAAAAAATTTCATAGCATTTTTTTATTATTTTCATACATTTTAATATCTCAAAAATTATTATAGAATAATATGATTATGTTTTCTGTAAGCTATCCCATCTGATAAGTTTAAAAACCTTAACCTGAAGGCCTGATAGAAATATGACATAAAGTCTCTATGAGTTGGCTCAACTATTTCCACACCTAACTATAAAACTATAAAACACCCTGTCTTCCTTCCTCCTCTATTTACTATACTAAGTGGAAAGTTACAGTACTATCATATGTCCACAACCACAGATACAACTATTCAAAATCCAATGTATACTATAAACAATAATAATTGTTTTGTAGGACACACTTTCCTTCCTTATGACAATGACCCTTTCATCAAGTCACTCTCCTTCACAAACAATCCGTGAAAACCATACGGCACCCTCCGCGGCAACTTCACCTCCGCCACAATCTCCAACTCCGCCGTCTTCGCATCCATCACTATAAACCTCGACTCTCCGTTCTTCTCATCATGAATATAACTCACCAAATAACCATCATCCTCATCACCATTACCCTCTTCCCTCCCCACAAAAAACGGCTCACCACCATAGCAACCTTCTCCAAACATCCTACACCCAACTTCCTCACCTTTCAACACATCAATCTTAACAAACCCCGATATTTTCGGCATTGGATTCCCTACCGCCGCATACACATACCTATTCCTCTTCCCCATAAACTTGTTATTTATCACTCCAAAATCCAAATTCCTCGCCGATAGAGGTTTTCTTCTTACAATCCCCGTTTCAACGTTGATACTCACTTTCTCAACCACTGCATGAATAAGTTCCAATCTCTCCATCGTATGTTCCACTGAGAGAATATTCGGCGCTATCAGTGTCACCGTTTTCCCATCTTCCTCATCCCACGCGTTAATTGAATGAATATTATTAAACCCTGGCACATCAAACCACTTCATCTTCGACTCATCCTTAGCGTAACGAGGAAGAATTCCGATTCTCGATACTTTCGACGAATCCGATCCTACTGGAGAACCGCCGGATATCATCCCCAGAGGATTCATTCCGATCTGAATATCGCCGAACACGGCGTATTTTTTAGTAATCGCGAAATCGTGGAGAAACGTAGGTGTTGTCATGGAGAAAACGGGAACGTCGGAGTTTTTAACTCCGTTTGAATCGAAACGGAAATAAGTTAGAAAAGGTGGAACGGGACCGTAACGGAAAGCAAAACATTCACCTGTATCGGCGTCAATTTTAGGATGCGCCGTCATACTCATGAAGAGTTTACCGTTAAAATCGTGACGGTGGAGTGTTTGAATGTCACCGTTTGTGGTTAATTGAATTTCATAAGGAAGATCTGATTCTCCCAAAGCGAAAAGACGGTTACCAAACAGAGCCAAACTTGTGTTAGCCAAGCCAATGCCGTTAGATGGATCATATTGACCAGTTATAACACGTGCCGCGGTTAATGAGCCACGTGCGGCGGAAGCAATAAGCGAGTTGAAGCCAGAGAAGACGTTGGGAATGAGTGGATAACCTGCTTCGTTTTCGATTTTGTATTTGTAAGTTTTAACGTAACGGCTACAGAGTGTGGCTTTCCCGTTTGTGATTTTAATGGCGTGAAGCATTCCGTCACCGTCGAAGAGATGGTAGGGTCCACGTGGAAGGAATTGTGGGTTTGGGCCGTTTCTTATGTAAGCGCCGTTAAGGGATGGTGGGAGTGTGCCTTTTATAACTTGGCATTCTGTTGGAGGGAGTTCGTTAATAACTGGTGCGAAGTTTTGAGATAACACATGTCGTGGATCTACTGATGGTTTTATTGGAGGGTCTATGAAATTGTTTATGATGTCGTCGAATGCGTTGAATAGTAGTGCTGGTACGGATTGTTCTGGTTTTTTTCTGATTGCATCTTTGAAGGTTGGGCTGGGGGTTTGTGTAGTTCTTATGGGTGGTGCTGGGGTGGTTTTTACTGTTTGGGTTTGGGTTTGTGTTTGGGGCTTTTCTTCGGTTCTAACTGATGATATTTTGAGTGGAGGGATTGAAGTTAAGGGTGGTTTAGTTGTTATTATGATGGGTTTTGGGACCATGGTGATAAGAAAGAGTAGATATTTGAGAAGGAGTTTATGTATTGTATAATGAAAGAGTGGGGAAATTGTGATTTGTGTGAGAATTGAGGAGGGAACTATGATACTACTTATCTTTGTGTTGGATGGGAAAAAAACAATATGTGATTGTGATGGGATAGTTGATGAAAAAGAATATTAAGATTTGAATTTATGTAGCTAAATCCTACAAAATAATTAAGGTATATGCAGGACACGCGTATTTCAACTTTAATAGTGTTTTTAGTTCGAAATATGAGTATCTAATTTTTATCTAAAACAAATGTGAATAGTGACTACACATAATTTTTAAACTACAACATAACAAATTTAATTAGAAGATAAAGATAAAGGAAATTGAGAAAATTAAAGTTGGGGGAATAATTAACGTTGAGTGACTATCGACCACAATAAAAAAGGGCATTAATCCAAAAATAGATTACTCATTGTTTGAATTTGGGGAAAATTGTTTCGGATAATATTTACCAAATATCTTATAGACGTGAGATGTTGAACATCTAAATCATGCTTGTGTGGTTTAATTACGGATCAAATCAGCAAATATTTATACTATATGTGAAGTAGTAATAAACTAAGATAGTATAATTCATCAAGAAAAACTATATAAATATATTATGACGTGTTGTTTGTAATGATGAATAACAACATAAACAAGATTTTTTTTTTATCATTTGTCGAATATAAAAAGTAATTATTCTTGTAGGACCTCTAACAAAAGTATTTTTTTTTTCTTACCTTTTTTTAACAGAATAGGAGACTGGCATCTTGTAGGACCTTGGTTTTTATTCTATGGAAGCTCCATCAAGAGTCCACTTTTTTTTTTTATTAATAAAGTTAACATTCAAAGAGTTCACTTCTGCTCAAGAATGAAATCACTGTACTATATTGAGTTGAGACTAAATTTCTGAAAATTGAATATAAATCTAGTTTATTACATTCTTGTTGACACAATCTACTAACTTAATTCCACGAAATCTAACTAATATCTTCAGTGACTAAATAACATGTTCTAACAAAACGTTGGATCTATGTCGCTAAATAATTGTTACAACGACAATCCAAATTAACAAGAATAAAGATGTAAAAGGAAAAACAAACCAAGTTTGATAATGCAGTACTTTTCTATTAACTTCAAGTGCAATAATGTCTAACTTATATTTATTTATTTTTGTTTATGTTTGAACTATCCACTTATCATTAAATAAGTTATATTCAAAAGTAATGTTGGCGATTTGTAATTTGTTTGATGCAAAATGGAAGAAATTCACCAATTTATAGTTAAAATATCTAAAAGCTTTCTTCTTTATGTTTTACTTCATCAAATCGAAGTTTCAGCAATCAAAATCACGAATCACATAACAAAATTAGTAAGAGCATAAAAGATACTAACTATTATTAAACATGGATTAGTATCTTCTTTTTTTTACACTTTTATTTTTTTTCTTATGTTGTAAGAGTGATATGTTCACTTATCATTAACTATAAGTTATATTCAAAAATAATATTGTCGATTTGTAATTTGTTTGATGCAAAACGGAAGAAATTTACCAACTTATAGGTAAAATATCTAAGAGTTCTCTTGATTACATTTTACCTTGATCAAATCACATTTTTAGCGATTCAAATCATGAATAACATAACTTATTAGTAAGAGCATAAAAGATACTATTATTAAATATGGATTAGTATCTTCTCTTTAATTTTTATACTTTTATTTTTTTCTTATGTTGTGAGAGTGATAGATAAAAAAAAAATATTATTTTACTCAATTTTATTTTATTTATAAAAAAAATTATTATTTTTTATCAAACAATCTTAGGATTTGAGAGAAAACGAAAGCAGCCAAAGAAGAAAATCCTAATTATATTAACATTATGTTATACAGTTGTGTGGTGACAATAAGCATACAACTAAATCGGTATTTGTATTTAGAATCAATAAATGCGCAACGGGTCCACTTTTCTTTCAGCCATTCAAAAGATTGGGTGGGTGCCTCTATGAATTTTCCTAACCACATAATTGCCCATTTCAAATTGATATTTTTGTTTCTCACATAGTGATTATCCAAAATGAAATTGAAATGGGAGGGGTTTTAGTTTAGATAAATAATAAATGGAACCACAAAAAAAGAAATTAAATATCATGCATTTTTTGTGTCCATGTAAAACAAAGCAGTTTCTTTCTGATATTTAGATATTCTTCTACATCAATTTCGGCCTAAAAAACTATTTTGCGTTTTTGGGGTACCAGTGGAATCATGACCTTGATTTTTTTTAAGAAATGCTGTTTGGAATATGAAGTATTTTACTCAAGTTGAAATTGTCTCCACCTTGTTGCACATTATCTGAGATAATGGCATTAATACAGTAGATTTTAGAATAGCTAACATTTTTTTTTTGGATAGAAAACAGCTAAACAAAATTTGATAATAAAGGAAATAAAAAACAAGATTAAAAGTCATAGGACTAAAATAGAGGCAACAAGGAACAGAACTGTGCAATGCAAACAGAATCAACCAATGTAATGTAACCCCAAAAAGAAAATAAAATAAAATAAAATAAAAGATGAACCTAAAAATTACAAAAGAAGTACTCTTTCTGCTCATTATTATAAAGATAAAAATCTAAAATCTTTTTTCAATGAAAAATAAATAAATTTTGATCACTAAATAAATTGTTTTCTCTTGAACTATTTCATACTAGTATTATTATTTCTAATATATTATTCTTTTAATTCATAAATATTCAATGCAATTAATTGAGTGTTAAGACACTAAAGCGAAATATAAGAAATATAAGAAGGTAAATTTGTCTACTAAATATACATATAAGAAACAAAGACAATCTTATAAAATTGACTTATATTGTACATGTAATTTAGAAAATTAATTACAGTCAACTATTGAATTTCTTAATTATCGTGAAAACAATTTAATTTTCTTTTATTTGCTCTCGTAATAGTGTTTGGAAGAAGTAGTAAAATTGAATGATCTATTATCCACGAGTAAACATAAATTTGGATGTATTGACATGGTGTTGACTGAGTGGATAAAAAGAAAAATAACTTGAATTTAATTTCTAAAGTTGTTAAAATCCATTTGAAAGAAAACAAATCCCACTTCTAACCTTATGATTACTCTCATAGCAAGCCTAAAAGACATAAGTCGTGAATACTAATGTGTCTAAGTTAGATCAAACTTAAATTCTAAGATGATATTAGAGTCTTTCTAAGATACATCGGACCACCTGAGTCACGCTTCAGATATCCAATCTTGAACATGATGAAAATATATTAAAAGTTTGACATTTAATAAAATAAGATTTGACGATATATTTATAAACGAGGATAATCTTCACAGTACAAATCAATTTTGTAGGTTTGAGTAGGCACAACCTAAATTCTCATATTCTCATTGTATTGTGTGGTTCAAAGACCCTAATCATAGTGGGTTAGAAACAAATATATCTGTACGTGTGTAATGTTGGTCTAAGATTATAGTGTATTGTACGCACAACCTATTATCCATGTTGAGTTAAGCAGATAAAAGTTGTCTGCCTCCAATTTCAGGAGCATTCACTTTCAAGCAATTTGGATTTGTGGAAGCTAACACAAGTAGATAGCAATCGGGTTGGTGGTTCACCAATCTCTTCAAAGATAAACTACAGGTGGGTACAGAGTTCTTAATCCATTGCCACGTTCCTTATGTGGCCCCAACTTACTATAAAGTTTATCTTCAATTACCACTAGCTCCAACTTTTTTTGATGGAACCTTTAGCTCTAACTTGTAAGAAACTTTTTCAAACCAAGTTGAATTTGGAATATCTTAGTTGGTGTCAATTTTCAAGTTAAATGCCTGTCACACCAATAACACCCCACCGATAACTAGCTCAAGGAAGCGAATGCGACCTTATGCAATAATTCATTACAATAATCCAATGAGAAAATTTTAAATGATCCACCGTAGAATTTGTCACATGCTACTATTGTGAACCATCATCTTGGTAGTCCACAAAATATCAACAAAAATTTACCTGTTATAGGTAGTTCATCTGTCTTTCTCCAAGTTTCTGATATTTATTCAAGGGTCTCATTATTATTTGAAAATTGCATAATAAGCCTCAAACATGGAAACTACTGTAAATTCTAAGAGATGTAGTTGCCTCGCCTATAGAAAGGGGCAGATCGGAGAGTCTGGTGTCAGTGGCTGAGAAGACAAACTCTCTGCTGATATGATGGACTTGCTGCATACGGTTTTTAATCCCTGCTTCCTCCTGCCTGATGTTCATTGTATGTTGCTACTACATGAACAGAGTTTATGAAGTCACTCTGCTTTACGAAGCCAAGGTACAGCTGCATAATCATAGTACTGATTACTGGTATGCAGGATTTTGGTTTAACTTTAGTTTTCAACGTGGTTCCATATTCTAACCAGATTACTGGTATTCAAAATATTGGTATGCAAATCACTTGACAAAAGCCATTTGGTATTCAGAACTGATTCCAAGTATAAATACTGATACTGATAAAACAAGCTATTTCTAATTTGGTATTCATAATTGATAAAACAGGTTACTGGTTTTAATACTGATAAACATATCCATTATACTTCATCATTTTTTTGGACAGAATTTATACTTTTTCTTCGAAGACCATACAAACTGTTTTTGAATTAATATCCTTTAGCATCTAAGATTGTATCATTCTATCAGCATTTTTGTTCCATCAAATCAAATTCACATTCATATGCATGTTTACTCTCTAAAATGTAGTATTCAAATTATAATTCTTTATGCAAATTGAAGACAACCATAAGTTTGAAACTGCAAAAGTATGTGTATATTTCAGTATATTTTAAAAGTTTCCATTCATCATCTTTAACATTTCTATGTACAACCTACTTAGTTAGTTCGTGCTTGAAAAATTCGAACTGCCACAAGCAATCCTAAGTTTTTCAAGCAGTGATTCATGTGGATGCACTCCAGCTGCCTTCATCTGATACACAAACTTAACAGCTTTAATGTACAAACCATTCTGTATGAAACCCATAAGCATGGCATTCCAACTATCGACGTTTCTTTCATTTCGGGTAGTTTCAAATACCAGTTTGGCATCTCTCAGTAACCCACTTCTTCCATACATGGCTATCAAACTACACTGCACGTAGTTATCTGAGTCGAGTCCAAGTTTGATGGAATCCGCATGAACCTGTTCACCGCAACTTCCATAATTCCGCATCCTTCCACATGCCTTCAAAACACTGGAAAATGTAAAACTGTCTTTCTTTATCCCTACCCTTCCCATCTCTTTGAAATCACTAAGAACCTGAGTGAAATGCCTCTCCCTACAACCACTCACGATTTTAGCAGTCCAAGTCAATGTATTATGATGCGACACTCGATTAAAAACTACATTTGCATCTTCCAAACACTTGAATCTCCCATAAAATCTGATCAAAGAGCTACTAATAAGCACATGATCGCAAGCACCCAACTTAGTTAAACATCCATGAACTTGCATTCCTAGAGGGACATTCACAGTGCAGGCACAAGCCGTGAGAAGACAAGACCAAAACCATGGTAAAAAAGGAAACTCCATCACACCCAATTGGCATAACATGCGCATAAAAACATCTATGGCATTCTCATAATCAGAATTTTCATAATAAGCAACAAACAAGATAGCCCAAGAATGAAAATTCCTGACAGGCATTTTGTCAAACACATGGCGTGCAGTTTGTAACAAGCCGCACGACACAAACATGATGAGAATCCGATTGAGCAAGGTCAAAGGAAGCCGAATTCCACTCCTTGTGATGTGGCTATGCAACTCAGTGGCGGTTTCTGGGTCGCCGGAAAGAGTGCATTCTTTGACCAAAGAGGTGTAAATATCAATGGGTATAGGAAAGTGAAGAGCGTCCATTAAGGGCAAGATGTGTGAAGTTGTGGCAGTTTTTCTCTTATTGTTGTTTTTATTTTTGGTATTGTTTTTGTTCCTGGGAGGAGTAACTGTAAGGGGTTTTGAAGAAGGGTGATGAGGGAAATTGTGAAGGAGAGAAAGGTTTATGAGTTTGGGGTTGCGGATGGGTAGTCGAAGGTGGAGTTGGTGGTTGGAAGAAGGAGAAGTGATGTCTGTATTGCGAATTGGGGGTGTCGGCGGTGGAGCAGCAATGGCTTCCATTTCTCATTCAACTGCACAGACAACCTACGACCACTCGCACAAATTGTTTTGTTCTGTTATCGCCGTTTTTTTCCATTTTTGGAAATTGCCTTGTCCTCCTATAGATACACACACGTTTGAGTTCAGCAACAATTCTTACGCACATTCAACAAAAGCAAAATATAGAAGTCATTTTTTAAATAATTAAAAGAAATAAAAGGTGAAACTAAATTTGAGTGCAATGGACCATACAAAAGTGAAAGTACAATGGGCATTGCATTCAATTTCTTAAAATTTTAAATTTAGATTCTTTTATATAATACTTCACTTTTATTTTCTTTAATAATTCCTCAACAAACCACATAAGAGCACTTATTAGCATATTTTCTTAAGGGTTTAGATTTCTTATAACCATAAATATCATTTGAGAGAATTCATTTTCATTCTTTATTAATTCTCATTTATGGATCTGTTTTTAAAATTTAGACATTTTCTCAACTTATACATCGTAGATATTTATTTGCCATTTGATTTTAAGATGAAAATTAATTGTTTGATGATAATTCAATTAGACATGATCTTACGTCAAATTTAATTGCATTTATGATATAAATTTATGTATATTTCAATTATATAAAAATTAGTTTTGAAGTAAAAATTCAATAAAATAGTGGCATTCATCAACTCAATCTCAGACAAACATCTCACTTGTGATATCACACCAAAACATAGCTCAAAATGTATAGGTAGAAATCAGGGATCAAAGACAAAACCTATATTTTAACCAAAATTTTATGTCTGTTTAATTTCTATGTACATATATCATGAAAATTAACAAAAGAGTATGAAATGAGTAAATCCAACATTATACTAAACACCACCATGAAGGACAGTAGTATACTAGTATTGGTAAGAAAAGACAAATCTGAATCGCTTACTTATAAAAACGTAAAGACACCAACCATACTTTTGTCTCTATCTCTCTCCTATGTCACTCACTTTAGTCTTATCTATAATTTCTCTCTCATAAAATATACTAAAATCACGGTAATATTGCCGCCACAAAAGTAGAAAATCCATTTCCTAAAAGACAAACTAAAATCCAACAGAGAATGAATAGGTATTGCTTATTGATATGAATCGAGAAAACAACGATTTTGCACAAACAATGTAGAATAATTTGGAAAAGTGTACGGGAAAAGCAATTAGAAAAATCCAACAGAGAAAAATTAGATTTCAGTTTCCTCCAACATGACTATTACAACACCCCCATCAGAAAGGGGAGAATGGTAAGGGGGTGACTTGATATCATATCATATATCATATGATACAAATGAAGGACAAAACAAAATTGTGTTAGCACTTGTCACAAGTCAAGACAACAGCAAGCAAGTCATTGCTTGTTTTGGGAAATGTTTCCCCACATTGTTTCTATAGTGTGTTTGCCAAAAAGGCCTTGACTTTTTTTGTCTTCAGCATTCACTTGAAGCCTCCACATTGCCGAATATCAACAGCTGATAAATGAGACTTCATCTTGTGTCATTGTCATCGGGACCGGAATCTATCTCCTCACACAAGTTCTCAAGCATCATTGGACTCGAAGGAGATCGGTAATCAATGGATTGTAAGAAGTTGAAATAAGCATACTTAATGTCAAATTGCATATCATACCCTGCATAAAATAATACAATTTGTATCAAAATTTCTTATTAACATTGGATATGGACCAGAAAAGAGGTTTGATCCTTACAATAGTTCACCGCAATAGTTAATTCTCCATCATCCCCGCTCTGTCTAACATGATGGAACCACATACTTGGCCTGCATTCATTTCATTGTGTCATTACTACAATTACCATATACATAAATATATACACACACACATAGAAAGGCTACTCAACAATACGTTTAAGGATAATTTGAATTCTCAGAAAGACACAAATATCATCGATTTCATGAACTCTTTATGCTGTATGGCAAAAATGTTGAACAGCACACCTAGGTAAATGTTGTATGGCTACCTAGAAGTGATGATATCATGCTATGCCATACGTATGCAGCATCGAAAAACAGAAGGAATGCTTAAAATGTATTATTGGAGCCGTTAACCGCTATAGCTTATCAGCTAACAGAATTCACTCACTTCAGTCATTGAAGTAAATGATTGATTGGTCAACTGTAAATCACAGAGCGCAGAAGCAGTGGCTAAGTCTTTAACGCTTCAATTTGATTCCAGTCTCAACAATTATATGGTTAAATCAGAAATTTACATTGAATCTTTCGCTAATGGATATGGAGATTATAAGTATGGTAAAGATCTTTAAGTGAGATTAATTTCAATAAACTAGTTAAAACTACTGAAATAATTCATTGAGCCTATCAAGTTCAATAGTGTTGGAGAAAATGGAAAACTGATAAGTACAATGCATGTTGAGTTACTAGGAACCTCACATGGATTTATGTATTTTTCAGTTATAAGTTTTTTAACAAAGTAATAACATCAGACTAATATCCCCAGATTTAGATAGCGACTCAAATTTTGGTTCATGACCTGCTTCTCCATTTCAGATTCAGAATCCAAAGTAAAGAGTTCTGAAGCCAGGTTATGTTTGGATGAAGTATCACACATCAACATCTCTAGTTGTGCATAATCTACTTATTTTAATTTATATCATCTGTAAATGAAACATGGCAGAATTTTATGGCCCTACTTCCCACCATTTTCACTCCAAATCCGTGCCTTTCTAAACTAGTAATTTGTGAAACAAAGATCCCATGTATCATGAGTCTCTGACATATTGCAAAGCCAAGTTGCTTAATCATTAATATTGTGGTATCACAGCATGGTTTAAATTTGAATTAGCATAAAAACTGGAGTCTGCACTTTGTAGTGTTGCTGCATTTTCATACGTGTAAATAAAACATAACCAAACCAATAGAATTTAGAAACAGTAATATAAAACCAGCAAAACGAAATACTTGGAAATAAAGAGATGCTGATATATTGAGGATATCATCCAACAGAAGAAAGATCAAAACACAGATAGACGATGCAATGCAAAAGAAGGAAATCAAATTCATACAAGTAGAGAATCTCCCCAGCTTTGACAGTACACTCAAACGGTGGAGGGCCATTGAAATATAATGGAAACTTGGAAATCTCGTCCTCTAAGTTCTCTGCGGAAGGAAAAGGGTCCACACTACACCAAGGAACATATCTAGTCGGCTTCTCAAGTTCCAAACCAAACTCTCCACTCTCCTACAAAAAAAAAAAAAAAACAAATCCCACAACAACCCAAATGAATTTAACTCCAAAAGCTAAAACCTTTAACACTAAAACACAAACCCCATTTGCATTCACCTATTTGAGCTGATCTAATTAGCATAAGCACTTTGGAAAAACTACTTATGAGAAGTTATGAAAACAGCTTCAAACATGTCTATAAGTTGTTTTCAACTTATTTCTATGAAGTCTCCAAAATAGCTTATGAAAATAGTGACTTAATTTCACACAAGCACTTATCCAAAGAATGCCTAAACCAAAAACCCCATAAAATGAACAAGAAATTAAATTAGTTGATTAAATGAAAAAAAAAAAGGTATACTTGAGAATATGTATAAGTAGCAGCAGGGTAGTGACGAATGTAGAATCGATGAACATCAGTAGGAGGGAACAAAAGAAAGTGTTTTTCACCAGTCACAACAGCGTAGAGATTCTCGTAATGATCCTTATGAAACGAAGTTTGAGAGTAACGGTTTCCAATCCAAAGGTTAACAGCTTCGGGCTCCGAACCAAAAGCCTCGGTAGCCCAACCAATATGAGAATCACAGTCATTAGCAAGAGAACAATACTCCGAACGAAAACAATCGTTCTGCTGCTGCGCGTACGCCACACGCTGGGAAGGGTTAGAGGAATTGATTAAACGGAGCGCGTCGGGGAAAGGCAAATGCTGCACGTGCGCGGAGGCGAAGCAGAGAGAGGAAGGGGAAGTGGGGAGAGGGGCGAGGGAGTCGGCGGCGCCGGTAGGGGTGAGGTGGAGGGAGACGGTGGTGGAAGAGAGAGTTTGAGTGAGGTAGGAATGGTTGGTCCATGAAGAGAGTGATGGCCAGTGAGAGATGGAGTTGGAAATGATGCAGGGTTTGTTTGGGTTGATGAAGTTGCGGAGGAATTGGATTGGAGTTGGTGAAGATTCTAATCTCTCTATTACTCCATTGCTTCCTAAACTCACCTCACGAACTTCACTCCATAGTTCTTCTATCTTCTCCTTCATCTTCTCATCACTATACCAATCTAAGTTTTTTCATTCTCTGTTTCAATATTTATTCAATTTTACTCTCCTTTTATTGAAATAAAAAAACTTATGTTTATAAAAAATGCTGTTTTTTCAAGTGTAACCGAAAATGAAAATGGTGTAACTAACAAAATTGATATTTAATAAGTCAATATTTTTGAATTATTTTGATCCTCGAATATATCTTTTGTTTTGTTTAAAATATGATCACTCTTTCAAACACTCGTTTAATTCGGCCAAGGCTCAACTAAACTCTTCAAAAACATGTAAAATCGTACCAAAAGTGTTGATGCAGAGGTGATAGTTTATGTATGCTCTAACAAGTTTCATATAAGTATAAATTGTTACTTTGTATACGTTGCTAAGATCTCCTGTTTATTTTAACAAAATGGCATGAAGGTATTTGTATAATTTGTGGCATATTAGTCAAATAACATCAAATTTGTCTGAGGTTTTTGTGTCAACTATACAAATTTAGTTAAACGGTTAATCTAAACTAAGCATAGACGCAATCTTTAGCGCAAAAAATCTGTGTGGTTTTTTGTTTCCAAATTATTTGACCCTTTTTGGATCAGTCCATTCACTGACATTGACAAAAAGCATCTTGGCTTGTGGTTTTAGTCAAAATACCATTTGGCTTCGACAATTTGTAGTTGTCTTCCTGCCATTACACCAGCAGAGTTGCATGGAAAAGAACCAATAACGCCCTTGAAGTCCTATACATCTTGAATCCTCATGAAAAACATTGCAGCAATTGGTCGGGTACCAAAACCACCAGCCATTCATCATATCAGCTACTCACTCCGTGTTGCCTGGCCGAATCCTATTAGGCAAAGGCCTTGCGATCAGTCCATCTGCAATCCAACCAGCTGATTCTCCATCATTTCTAGCATGATTGAATTCCCTTTCTGCATATTCTAGAGATATCCGCAGCCTCCCACCAGGTTTGCAGTCATAAAGGGCTCCTCGTCCTTCAATTCCTGCGTTCTTCTCTAACCAATAAAGATAGTTGACCTGAAACAATGCCTTCAGCATATCCAGCTGTGAACAGTTTTCTTTAAGCACCACCTGAATCAAGAACATGTGCTAGTTATGACCCATGAAACACAATAGAAAATATTTGCAGTTATAGTTGCCACTTGTCTCCCATGTTGAGTGAGACAGGTAATCTTGATGTACCAATTTGCTAATGCCTTGTAGAAGGCAAACCAATTAAGTGAATACGGTTAGTCAACTTACACAGAATCTTCCTGTGTGCTCCGACAAGATGTAGCCTTCATTTTTATAAAGCGAAAAGAGAGCAAGCACTTCCTCCTTATTGTGGATAATTTCACTGAGTTTGGATCCAAGCTGCAGACGGCTTTCAATTTCTACAGCAGCATCCTTTGCTTCAGATGATAACACAATTGATTGTGCCTATAAGAAAGTGAAGTCATAAATAACCTTAAGATGTAAACCAAAACACAAATGAATAAATAAATCAATTATTAGTATAGAGCAAATTTCTAATCAGGAAGACAGGACCATTGTCTTAAATAGTTAAATTGCACATTAACTACAATAAGAAAAGAAAGATGAACTCACTTTGTTTGCAAAAGATGCATTTAATATGGGTACAGCTGGAAATAGTGGCTCCTCATCATTGACCTCTTTAACTGGAGGAGCCTGACCACTCAGTAGATATTCACTGAAAACCAAACCTGGTAAAATAATCAATAAACAAAACATATAAAGTTTGATCTTTTAACAAACAAATCAAACCCTAGTAGTAGCATTTCTAGATTTCAAGTCCTCCAATAAAGCCTTAGTGTTTCATCAACGGCATAAACAAATTCTTTTATAGAGTAACAGAACACAGCTTCAACACGATTGAGTGTCAGGGTGTGAGAGACTTAAGAGAGAGAGAGAAAGAGAAATTACTTGCACGATAAGGATTTAATGTCCGCAATTGAATGGACTGGTAAGACTTTAAATTGCAGTACATGTGGACCCAAGTCACGACACAAAAAGAAGCAAGAACAAGAGGCGTGGAAGAGCCTATGCAGTTGCCGAGTCCTATACCAAGAGCAATACCAATAAACCTGCTTGCCATTCCTTGAACTTCACCTTTAGCAATTACCTGTAATTTATTATTTTTCAGAAAGAAAATAACATAAAAGTAAAAGAAAAATGTGTTGAAAAAATAAATAAATCGTGATTCATGCCACTAGTAGTATTGATGGAGATCTTCCAAACAACAACTTGAAGTGATTACTGTACTGCTGCTGTGTCATTAAATCAAAACTCCTATATAATCAAACTGAAAAGGAACTATTTTTCACCTCAGCGAAATTCCTTTGAGCAGCAAAACCAGCAAAGAAACAGCTCCTGGTAGAAGCCTGTGAAAAGAAAATCAGCTTTAAGTTTAAATTCAATGTTACTACATAAATTTTCAATATTCTGAATGCAAATAAGTTGGGCATAGGAACAGAAGTTACCTATTGGTGCCAAACAGAAAACATAATACGTTTTTTTACTCACATATGATTATGCTTCCACCCCAATCATACAGCAGAGTGTTTGGTTTTAGTTTTCATTTATTTATTTTAAAACACAATAGTAAAGTTTGGTTTTCATGGTAAAATACAAGTTAAATTATATATATTTTTTTAAATGACAGAATTAGACACGAGATTGAAAAATGATTAATTTTGATTCCACTTAACGATTTAATTCCATTTTGTTTGTGTGCCAAGAGTTATCTTAATTTTGAAATTAATCATAATGAAAGAAAAGCATCATGCACGAAATTTTTCTAAAATATATAAGTAGATTAATGAACAATTTTTCATATCATTGGGAAACAGTTCAAACTTTAAAATCAATTCTGGAAACACAGCAGATGAATGGAACTGAAATCCAAGACAACTCAATGGTTGGTTAACAAGTACTTACCACCACATCTCAATGACTCAAAACACTTAATTTTCAATATCCTTCCTATTTTGCCAAAACAGTTTGACACATCACACATACATACACCGGATGACTGGAATGGCTGAAGTAGAACCATTGTGTAAGGTCTGGCTTTTGAACTACCTCAAACAGGTTCTTAGAATTTTTGGATTGGGTATAATTCAACCTTACAAAACTGACTTATAAGGTTAGAGATGCTACCCACTTATATAAACACATTTAAGGTCATATCTCATCCAATCTAAAACTCTCAACACACAGCTCTCACAACCAAAACTGGACTTTGAGTGTGACCTGATAGCAGATAGCCAACAAATCTTGAATTGACTTTGATACAATCTTAGGTTTTTAATCTAAGTTTTTGATCTAAGATACTCTAAAATTATAAATTGATGTTACAAGATAAACTAAGATACTACAATATAATATAAAGATATTACAACATAATTTCTAACATTCTAACACAGGCATAATTGACTATCCAAAACAAAACCATTTAAAGACATTGCAATATAGATAAGTTTCTACTTTATAGAGGTTCATTCATATAATGAAAACTTTCATCACCTGAATCAATGAAGCAGCAGAGCGAGACGCCCCGGCAACAGCGCCTATTGGCACAAACAAATGAGGGAAAGCAGGAGTACACATCTCCAAACCAAAAGCAGCATTTTCAAGAAGATCAGCAAACAATCTCCACCCTTTTGGGTTAACATCAAAATGTCTACCAAAATCAGACAACAAAATCTTACTAAGATACCCAATTCCATCTTTAAGCACCCAATTGATAGCAGCAGCAGTTGGAATAGCCCCTTTTCCCAATCCAACAGCATAAAGCAAAGCTTGAGTTGCCAACACACCACTAACCTGACAAGCAACACCTTGAACACCCCTCCACAATGAATACTCCAAATAATCACTAGTCACACTATTGGGAAACCCTTCAGGAAGCATCAACTTCACCGTGAATTCTTTGCACTTGTTGTACAAAAAGCTTGGAACTTGTGAAGCATTTAGGGATGATAACTCAGAAAAGAACGTGGGATTTGAAGCAATGAAAATATCCTTTAAATGATCAGGGAAAAGTTTGATAAAGTTTCCACCTTTCACTTCCCAAATGGGCTGCGTCAAAATTTCATTTTCAATTGAAGGGGTTCTTGCCATTGCGAATTTGGCGAGAAGGAGTTGGAAGAAATAACAGATAACAGAGGAACATAGCAAGGAAAGGAAAAGCGTGTAACGAGAATTTGAAGAAGAAGAAGAAGAATCGTCATCGGAGTCAAAAGGGTAACCCCAGTAACCACCACCACCACCACCATTGTTGTTGTTGTTGTTATTGTTACCGGTGGAATGTGAAAAGAGGGGAAGAGAAGAAATACGAAAAGGGGGAGAAGGGGTTGGTTTATTGGAGGGGAAAGGGTGAAAAGTGGGGGCGGAGAAATGAGGGGGCGACGGTGGACGGTGGCGGAGATGAAGAGAAGTGAGAAGAGAAGAGTGAAAAGAAGAGCAAAGCATGTTATTGAGTATACCAATGAAATTGTTCTCTCAAGTGAAGTGGGGACAAAAAAGGTCAACAACAAATGAATGAAAAGTGAATCCAAATAGAAGGTTGTTGAAAAATTAAAATCTGTCAAGTTCTCCACTCTCTTCACTCAGGCCTGCTTTTCTCTTAACTTCTTTTATTTTTATACTTTCTGATGAAAATAAATTTATAATTAAAATCCAAAAAATAAAAGGACTAATGTTAGAGTCGTCAGATGGGTCAGTCTAATTAAATATGGTTTGGATTCTAAATTTTAAATTTTAATTTTAATAGAATTTTTTATTTGGTCCTAAGGTTGTAAAATATCTATAGTCGACTGCTAGCCCCGTCAAGTTTAGGGCTACTCAAGTTATATGAATAGCATATAAATATTATTTTGAAAAAGAGTATGTAAAATATTAACAACTTTTATATTATATTTAAAAGAATGTTAGAATGTATAAAAATTTAAAGAATTTTTTAAAAAATAAAAATTATAAACTTAATATTACAAAATATAAATAAAAAAATTTAAAAATAATTAAATAGTGTATCAGTTTAAAAGCCTGCAATTCATTTAAGATCAGACTCGAGTAATATTTTTTACTCCTGTTTGATAAATCGAGTAGTCCGTTTTTACAACTTTGGATAAATGACACATTCGAACATGATGATAGTATAGTGTTTCTCCTCAAACTCGTGTTTGAAAAAAAAAAATGTATTCTAACTCTTTATTTATGTGAACAACAACTTTAATAAATTTAATATTTATATACCTATCTAATAAATTTTGCATGTAATTACTATATCTCATCAAACTCTTGTTTATAATGTGAATTTTTAACATATTCGTTATGGGTATCTTTTAAAATGTACATAGAATTTGAATTCAATTGAATAAAACTATATCAAACACTCACTCAAATGAACAAGGGGACTGTATATACTATATAGAATACCAGAGATAATTGGATCCAAATTGACTAATCCATTTGTCACCTTATTTGATTCTCTCTAAACATGTGTAATGTTCACCTCGATTTCAAAGAAAAAGCTTATGATTGCGTTTAAATTAAGAGTGAGCATAATTCAATCCAACTTTAAGATTTGTTTTGTCTCTGTCTATTCAACTTGTAAAATATTGAGTTTGATTGAATTTATAAATTGGTTAAAGTCCAATTACATTAGTCCAGCCAAAATTTAAGTCTAGATTAGAGTTAGATACGATTTGTGTCTTCCTCACAACTAATTGTTAGTTTTATTACATGTTCAATGTGAAATCTTTGTTAGTTTTGGTAGAAATATTGTAACAAAGTAGACATGCATGTAAGAGTCATGTTTTTAGTTTGAATACATGGTAAAACATTAAAAAAATTGAATCTTTCGTTTTTAAAATTTCAATCATAATTCAATAATCAACTTATATTTTTGTTTCAATTGTCTATCTATTCGACATAGTTTCGTTTCAAATAAACTTAATCTTAATTTAACACATTAAATTGTTCAAATCTAAAAACGAGTTAAAATCTAAAGAATTATCCCAATAAAATTTTAAGATTGGATTATGGATTAGTATGAGTCATGTTATACTCACCCCTACTTTGCATATATGAATTTTGATATTCCCTCCATTCTTAATTATAAACAAAAAAATATTAATATATTTAGTTCAAATTTTGATACTTTAAAGTCACGTCTATAAATATTTTAATGTTATGATAATGTAATACTTTTTAGCCGTCAGTATGTAACAATCAAACTATTTTTTCTATAATATTTATAATATAACCTGAAATTATATACAATTATAAAATTTAAAATTTGTCAATAAAATGAGGCCAATTCATATGGAGTTTTGACTAAATAACATGTTGTTATGATTTCACTCATACTCCACAAAAGTTTAGTTTAATTCTTGTAGCCGACACGACGTCCTCTTTAGTGATTTGTTGCTATCTCTTTTTGAGAGAGTAGTGAGATCCTTGATAGTTCCTATGTTCTTCAATAGAGACTGATCTTCAAATGTTCCAATCAAATGAAAAACAAGTTGAGTCAAAAATCCGACAATGGTCGCAAAGCAAGGATCGGGTACCATTAAAGTCTTTGTTAATAATATTGAAACTAGTGTAGTCATGATCTCTAAGTTTAATGATTATAGAGGTCAATTTTGGTAGAGATAAAGTCCCACAGTAACATTTGTGATCCATATATTTTCAATCTACAAACAATAAACAATAATCTTTAACCAAATTTCATAAAATGAATTAGCTTAAGGACATATGTAAACATTATTTTTTCAACACAAAACTTTCATTTTAGATTGTTTTAACATGTAGACCCCAAGATGCCTAGCATGCATATCATCAAGCATATATCCTTAGATCTATGCGGCTAAAAAATTGATGTTGAAAGTAAAACAATAAAACTTTACTAACATAACTTTTATGGAAGACCTATGATATATATTTTTGTCCCTACACTGAGGGAATAATAAAACTACTACTAGATTGGTAGAAATCCCTAGAAGTATCATCAAAGTACCAATGTGTGATCCTATACAAGTGAAACGTGAATTTAATTGGACTGTGACACTTGGATGAATAATGGAAGTGGACAAAATGCAAACTTTAGGAAGAACATTGGAATTCCATGAATTGTGGCCACAAGTGGACAAGAACAACCAAATTAGATGTATATTACAATTGAATAATTGTTGTTCTTTTGTATATCTCGCCCAAGTTGTAAATGAATTGATTGTTCGATTTTTTAAATTACACGAAAATAATATAGTAGTCTTTATAAAATTTAAATTTAATTTTTTTTAATAAATTTATATAATTATTAAGAAGTTTTGATTGCAATAATCATTTAATCAAATTTTAGAAAAATAATTAAATAAATGAGAATTTTAGTTAAATATATTTTAGAGTTAATGAAATTAAATGCAAAATTTATTAAATTTATCTCATGAAATTATATAGAAAAAATTTATTTGTTTTTTATATGATTGATAACAAAATTTGTAATAATGTTTTAAAAATATCTCTAATTAAAAATAATTTAAATAAAATTAAGACTAAAAAATAGTTCAATATTATGACTTTTATAAATATAAAAGATTAACTCAACAAATAAAAAATTAAAAATCAATTTAATATTTTCATAACTATTCGGTGTATTTTGTCGTTCATTTAATAGTGCAAGTTAAAATTGCATACATGAAAAACGTAATAGTCCTTTCTTTATCTATTAAGGGTTAGAGAACAAACATGGCCCCAAAATAATTGCATTATTTTGTTAAGCAATATTGACATTTCGAAATGATCTATCATTATCATTTCCGGTCACAAATTCTAAATATAGATAGATATGCATGTTAATTTTTGGGTTAAAATATTGACCTTTCAAAATGATACAACACATTTATGGATGCGTAAACAGATTGGTTAGAATGAAGTTAATGATTGATAAATTATTTTCTTTAATAAAAAAGTGATACTAAATGAAAAATGTATTACAAAAAGTAAATAAACGAAATATCATGAATTGGATAATTGATTGTGTCCTCCTTGCACTCCACCAAAAAAAATATTAATTGTTTCTTCATTTTTTTTAAATATTGACATTGAAATAAAAATAATCACACAAATTATATACCATATTTTCATGTTGAACTAAACCTAATGACACAAATGTATTAGATATCATATTTAAAATCTTATGATAGGAAATATAGAATATATATATATATATATTATCTCATTAATATGTAATAATATTCAATGGACACTTTTTTCATCGAATATGAGAAAGGAATGAGCTAGAATATAAGGTTTAGTAATAAACATTTTTACTTTTAATCATTTTCAAACTTTAAGTTAAAATTATTTTGTGAATTGAGCCAATGAGTGAATGACATATAGCTGAAACCAAGTTGTATGTCACGATGATATTTGCGGGGAGCTACATGATTAAAGAGAATGAGAAAAATCATTGTCTAATAAGCATTATATATTTTATTTACATTAAAATTTAGGACAAGTTGCACATATAGTAAAGGTAATCATTTATCACTCCCTAGTTCCATTATATAAGTCTATAACTTCATAACTAAAATATAGTTCTATATCCTCTTCTTTTTATTTCCACTGTTCAACCTTTTTCTTTGATGTTCCATTCCTTTCTCTTGCACAAAAAATAACAAATTTTAAGGAAATGGGTGCTCTAGATTTCCTTTCAGATTATTTCTCTGTCACACCAAAAAAGAAACGCAAACCAATGCAGGTGAAACACAACCTCCTATCCTTATGTATATGTGTGTCAATAGTGAGCTTTGTTAATTTTAAGAAAAATTTGATTTTTTTTTCTCCTTTTTCTCTTATAGACTGTTGAAATAAAGGTGAAAATGGATTGTGATGGTTGTGAAAGAAGAGTTAGGAATTCTGTTACCAACATGAAAGGTAATTCATAATCTTATCTCTATTTATTTTTAGTAGTCTTTTTCCTTGTTTTAAAGTTTCTCCTTCATCTGCGAAGATGTTGTGACTGTAATCTTTGTGTATTTTATATTTTTTGCATTCGTAATCTTTAGAATATATTTTTTAATATAATTTATTTAGTCTTTTTAAAATAAATCTCTCTCTCTCTCTCTCTCTCTCTCTCTCTATATATATATATATATATATATATATATATATATCTTTTCTTATTTCAAAATAAATGGTATAAGTTTTTTGTTGGTGTGAATGAATTTTGAATTTTTTGCTCTAACAAAATGATTATTAAAAGATGAATTTGATTAATACTTGGAGAACAATATATAATAATGTAGGTGTGAAGGAAGTAGATGTGAATAGAGAGCAAAGTAAGGTAACAGTGACTGGTTATGTGGAAGCAAATAAGGTTCTAAAGAAAGTGCAGAGCACAGGAAAAAGAGCAAAGTTTTGGCCATATGTTGAATATAATTTAGTGGCATATCCCTACATAGCACAGGCATATGCAAAGAAAGCACCTTCTGGATTTGTGAAAAACACTGAATTAGCATTGCCTAATCCAAATGGACATGATGATAAGATCACTTCCCTCTTCAGTGATGATAATCCAAATGCATGTTCTATCATGTAAAACAATGTTTTAAAAATCAGACAAATGCACTGTCTACCGTTTGGTTATTTGAAAATGGTTATGTGAACTGATACTGTCTACAGTTTGGTTATTTGAACAGTTATATTTCAGTTTAAGTGGTTTAAAGCAATTGAAATATGACTTGAACGTGTCATTGATTTGATATTTGGTACACTTTTTATAATATTGATGTAAGCAATTTTATTTTAGGCATGCACAAAAACTTTGTTAGTTTCATATGTTTAGTTCTATTGAAGAATTAAGACTTGGAAGCTATTTTGAACATGTTGTAAGATATGTGTTCTCAACAACAATCGTTATGTTTATGTGTTAATGTAGTTAGCTATGTCAAATCACAACTATTATACTTCATGAGCATCCTTCTTTGCCATACTTTTTTAACAAATACATATATTATGTGGTGAGAAAAATTGATAGTGAATTAATTGATTTTAGTAATGTAAAGCAATTTATATTGATATATTATGTGAGTTTATAAATAATAAATCTCAAGGTAAAAATTATTTATGAAGACAAAAGTTTCAAATTATAGTTTTGAGCAATAATTAATTCTAGAGCCAAATTCATTCTACTCATAGATATTCAATCATGTCAAAATAAATTATATATATATATATATATCTAAAATTAATTTTGATTCATTCAAAAATGAAATCAAAATCAAAAATGAAATTAAAGAATATAAAT
>JBBPBT010000152.1:6995128-7014574 GCA_037974875.1 Cicer bijugum | reverse complement strand
TAAGCTCTACTAAAATCAATTGAACTTTCTTGCCGTCAAATCACTATTACCCTAACAATATATTTATTTTATACTTAACACAAATTCTAAGAATTTTTTACATACAAGTCGATTCTCTACTCATAAATTAAAACATTACACTAAACTTATTATCTGATATATTTGATCTGAAAGCTAAATGACCTCAAAATCAGTAAAAAAAAAAAACCGGTTTTAAAAATATTTTTTAGTAAAATAAAGATCTAGAACTTCTTCTGAAAAAATAATTACTCTAATAAAATAATTCCCAATCTTGCAAATAATTATGAAAGCTATGGTTTAAATTAATTTTGCAACAAAAAAATTTCCCAATTTCTTTACGTAAAATCCATTATTAATTTTATAGTTTTTTTTACCATACAATTAGTTAAAATATATAATATTCTTAAATTTGATCCTATGTGCTGGAAAGTGAAGAGTGAGTGACGACAGTGCACGAATTTTTGGGTGGCTCTTCCCGCCGGAGGCAGATAGCGACAAACTTTGCACAAAGATTGTGGGGTCCACTCTGCCCTTTTCAAATTTTGCTTGAATTAATATTAAATTATTTTCTACATACGACACATATGTATAAACAAATATAGTAGTATATACTATATAGTATTTTCTTTAAAATATTATATACTTGGTTATATCTTCACACAAGGAAAAAGGACAAGTTTTCATGATTAATTAATTTCAGTAAAAAAAAAAAAGCATAAGCAACATCACTCTATTATCGGTCCATATTTGACAAATTTGAGATTATTAATAATTTTTATAAAACTACATGGAACATTGAATTTTATTGTTGATTTTGTACATCTTAATCAAAGTATGTGACGTGTGACATTACACTAACGCGAAATGGCATATTTTTAATTTATTTTCTATAATAAGAAATGACATAAGATTATACTATACTATTACTAAACATATAGTAGTAGTTAGAACAAAACGAAAAGATAGTAGTAATGCAACCAAAAATAAAAACTATGTAATAACTGTAAATAAATTAAGGGAAGAAGAGAAAGAGACTCACAATTTATGTTTGTATACTAAAAATGAAGTAAAATTATTTGGCCGTATAATCACTAGATTATGGAATCTTTTTTCGGTTGAATAATTATCAATTATTGATATTATTATTAACTCAAAAGACCATCCATATTTTTAAATTTTCTAAAGAAAAAAAACACAGAGACATAGTCATATGCCAAATGGAAATGCAAGATTTAAAGAACATATAAATGTAAATGACAATGAAGTTTATGTTGTTGTATTGTAATCTTGTTGTTCTTCTCTTACATGTGAAGCTTAATTTTTGAGTGAAGAAGAAGAAAGTGGAAAGTGGTTTGAGTTTCCCAAAAGCCTCAGTGTTTAATAATGTTTCCGTGACTTTCTCTCACCTGTTTTTTTTTGTATCAATTTCAGCCTCAAATCAATGTTTTTCCTTTTTTTTCATTTTCTAGCCAAATCTTACTCTTAATTGCCTTCATCTTCACCCTTTCACTGCCCAGATCTCTCTCTTGCACAAAAACATTATTCAGTATCCCATTTCTGCTACAAAGGTTGTTTTCTTTTACTTCATCTGAATCTCATTCTTCATGTTTTCTAGAATTTGTTCCTTATTTTTTAAGTGGAAATGTAAAAGTTTCTTACTTTTGTTAATTTTGTGCTTGTTAGTTTAATTTTTTAAGCATTTCAGTTTCTGGGTCTGTGACTTTCTTTGCCCTTCATAATTTCTTTGTTTTTTTTTTTTTTTGATATAACTCCTGGCTCTATTCATAAAAAAATGTATTTTTATTATTTTTTATGGTTCTTGTTTGTTTGTTTGTTTCTGTTTCATTTATTGATTTAGTTTTGAATTTTGATTAGACTTCTATTTTAGACTGCAACTCCCAAACTAGCATTTTAATTTAAGTCAATGGAGCTGAAATTGTGTATGTATTGTGGTGTATTGTTTTTACTTATGTTTTAGTTTTTGGTTGTGCAGTGAAGCAGCTTGAAGAAGAGCTTTGTTGCTTTGACTAGTTCCATTTTTTGAATGTTGGCGAACAAAATGATAATTGATATGCCACCATCTGGGGCTCAAAGTGTGAGGACAAATAGATCTTCATATGGTTCTAGCATTGGCAATGAGGGTACTCCTTTACACAGCCATGCTACTGTTAGCAATGGTGATGACTATGACAGCGACGGCTCCAATTTCGCACCACCGTGAGCATTATATTTTCTTTTGAATATATTTTGGAAACTTTTAGTTACATTCTAATGTTTATAACTCTTTTTTTGTATGTGTGGAAAATGAGCATTTTGTCAATTTGAGATGTTAGCAAGAAAATATTGAGCCTTGTTTGAATTTTAACTTTTTACTTTACTGGCATAAACATTTGTGATAGTGATCGGGAGAGTTTATGATAACAACTTATGACATGTTCAAAAACTATTTTCAACTTATTTCTGTAAACTCTCTAAGATATCTTGAGACCAGCTTATAGTTATATGAAAACAATTTGATTTGATTTTATCTTTTGATATAGAAATAGTTTTTACATAAGCATCTTATATAATAAATGCTTATGCTGTAAGTGCTTAGTTAAATTGTTTATCCAAATAGAGTCTAGTCACATTAGCCAATTTTAATTTTGAAGCTATAAACATTATTTTCTTCTTCTATATTGTTTCTTGAAAAGACAATCTCATAGTGTTTGAAACTTCATATGTTGCAATTCTAGGATAGTCTTTATCAAATTTCACTGTATGCACACAAACTTAATTCTTGCATTCTATTCTTATTGACTGATCTTTGAATGCACTTTTTATGGTTTTTCCTCTTGAACTGAATGACTATCTAACGACAAAGCGAAATGAATTTTGAGTTTGCGCATATGCATCATATGCATCCTTCATCAGTTTGTAACATTGTATTTTATTTGTTTGTTGCAGCACACCAACAACTCTATCAATGGCTATTCCAGCGGAACTTGCCGGAGCTGCACCCTTGATTGAAAGATTCCAGGTGGGAAACAATAGATAATCTTGCTATAAGTATAATTTTCTGGAACAGTTTTGCATTCCTATTTGTTTTGTGTCTCAATGATTTTTGTGTAAGATCCTACATGAAAGGTAGTTTGTAATTTAGTGCTATACTGCTATGTGCATGATGCCATGATCCTTTTGTTATTACCTAGTTTTCTCAAATGTTACTTGTTATTATAGGTGGAAGGTTTTTTAAAATTGATGAAAAAACAAATTCAATCTGCCGGAAAGCGGGGATTTTTTTCTAAAAGATCTGTGGGCCCTCAAGTTCAAGGAAAACTTACAATTGAAAACATGCTTTGCTTCCAAAAGGTAATCAAATACCAATTTTTTGGTAAGTGGTTAATTTTTTTACTAAGCTCATGAAAAAAATCTAACATATGTATTGATGCAGGATCCAATACCAACATCATTGCTTAAGCTGAATGGTGATTTGGCAAGCCGTGCTACAAAACTGTTCCAGCTAATTTTGAAATACATGGGTGTTGATTCATCTGATCGTGGAACTCCACTAAGCTTAGAGGAGCAGGTTGATCTCGTAGGTAAACTATACAAGCAATGTTTGAAGCGTTCAGAACTCCGAGACGAACTTTTTGTCCAGATATCAAAACAAACAAGAAACAATCCAGAGAGGTATGCAAACCTTTTCTCGTATCAAGTATCATTCTTCGTGTGTTACTGGTGACTAATACCTTCTTGTCTCAAATGCAGGGAATGCTTGATTAAAGCATGGGAGCTAATGTATTTATGCGCGTCTTGCATGCCTCCTAGCAAAGACATTGGAGGATATCTGTCAGAATATATTCATACCGTGGCGCATGGTGTGGCTATCGATTCAAAGATCCGAGGCCTTGCATTGAATACATTAAATGCTATGAAGCACTCTATCAAGGCTGGTCCTAGGCATATAATACCTGTTCCTAGTGAGATTGAAGCTCTGTTGATTGGGAAAAAGCTCACAACTATAGTCTTCTTTCTTGATGAAACATTTGAAGAAATTATGTATGACATGTCAACAACTGTTGCGGATGCTATTGAGGTTCTTTCCTTTGAAGCCTTTATATGCAATAATCCTACTTAATACTTAATTGTGATTCTGGTTTTAATCATCCTACTTTGTTGCCGTCTTAAACAATAATTTTGTCTTTTTGAATTTGTCGATACTCTGCATGAAAATTGTGTTCATCTATCCAAGTTTAAAGCATTATGTTTGTTAATTAAGTTATATTTGCTTCAGGAACTTGCAGGGATCATTAAACTGTCAACATACTCTAGCTTTAGCTTGTATGAATTCCACAAAGTTGTCACAAGCTCCAAATCATCTGAGTCTGGGAATGGCATGTCTTTTCCACTTCTTGCTTGTGAATATTGTTAAATTAGCCGAAACCAATAGTAGTCTAACGAATCTTCTATTGTTAATATTCAGAGGAGTACATAGGGTTGGATGATAATAAACATATCGGGGATCTCGTCGCTGAATTTAAGGCAGTAAAAGATCGAAGTAAGGGAGAAATTTTGCACAGCAAACTGGTATTCAAGAAAAAGTTATTTCGTGAATCGGATGAAGCCGTGACAGATCCAATGTTTTTGCAGTTGTCCTATGTGCAAGTATGTTTTCTTTTGTTTTTTGTTTATGAATGAATAAAAGCATATTCAGGGGTTGTCTAGCTTGAGAAAATAGTTTCATTTTTTATATTTCCTGTTTTCACAAATAATTAAAAAAATGTGACCATTTCTTGTTCACTTTGTTACCAATTTTTTTATAAAAATATTTGAAAGCATGAACTAATGTGGAAAAAATGTGACATTTTGTGATTATAACTGAAAACATAAAATGTTTTCTCCAGCCAAAAAACCCCTAGCTTTGAGTAAAACTGAAATCACCTTCAAGGTATTAATTTTTTGGTGCCTTGGTACATGGTTACAGTTGCAGCATGATTATATTTTGGGTAATTATCCAATTGGAAGGGATGATGCTTCCAAACTTTCTGCATTGCAAATCTTGGCTGAGATTGGATTTATTAGAAGACCTGAATCATGCGCGTAGGTGATTTCAAATGTTGATCTTGCTAGAAACTATCTTGCAATAGTATCTAACATCTTTTGATTGATGTTCTTGTGACTGAACTTTACATTTTCTATATTCTATCATATTATTGCTGCAATTGACTGAGATTTCTGTGTTTACCAGAGAATGGAATTCATTTCTCGAGCGATTTCTTCCTAGGCAAATTGCAATGACTCGAGCTAGACGGGAATGGGAGTTGGACATTCTTTCTTGTTATCATTCACTGGTATGAGACTGGAATACTGTCTAAGAGCCTAAGCTCATCTGATTATTTTTCTTTGATATTTGATTCGTGAGTAGTTTGTGTTATCAAACCCTCGACTGTGCATTTAACAAAAACTATTTTCTGCTTTTGTATATTAGAATTAATCACAGAAATCGATATCTACTTCTAGTATACTTATTTACCTTGATGATATATATTGCTGAATTTCTTCTCCAACTATATAAAAGACAAATGTTCGTTTTCAGGAGCATGTCACGAAAGAAGAAGCAAGACAACAATTTCTGCATATATTAAGAGCACTTCCTTATGGATTTTCTGTATTTTTCAATGTTCGCAAAATTGATGATCCTATTGGACTCCTGCCTGGACGAATAATATTAGGAATTAACAAGAGAGGGGTAAGACTAAAGAAACAATTTAATGTCATAATGATAATAATATAAGGTTTAGAACACACATACTTAACAATTAATTGTTCTTTTAACTAAATGTTTATTTCTGATCAATTATCCCTAGGTTCATTTTTTTCGTCCGATTCCCAAGGAATATTTGCACTCAGCTGAATTGAGAGACATAATGCAATTTGGAAGCAGTAATACTGCTGTATTTTTTAAAATGCGAGTTGCAGGTGCTCTTCACATATTCCAGTTTGAAACCAAACAGGTATTAACACCTTCATTGAAGTTGAACATGAACATGTTATTCTTCAAGTTCTCAATCTTTCCTTTGGACTTAATTAATATTTTTGTACTTTTGGTGTTATTTTATGTTATTGGCATTTTTGCATTTTTGTAGGGAGAAGAAATTTGTGTAGCTCTCCAGACACACATAAATGATGTAATGCTGCGCCGATATTCCAAAACACGATCTTCTCCTACTGGTTCTTTGGATAAAGATATTTCTAGTGATTTCAAGCCTCCAAATTCAGAATTGTACGAGAAACGTGTTCAAGATTTAACAAAAGTTGTTGAAGATTCTCAAAGGAAGGCTGATCAAGTAAGTCTAAGATTCTATTGTTTGTTATAGAACAAACATCAAACTGAGCCACTAAACTTAAAGTACACATCTATGAATTATTGCATAGTAAAAGAAACATATAAGGGCTCATTTGATTCCATGTGAAAAATGAAGAATAATTCTTATAATATTTTAAATCATGTTGAATAGTTGCTGCAAAAATTGCACGAGAAGCAAAAACAAGAGGATGAATTGCTTCAAGAATTAGAAGGCTTGAAAGAATCTTTAGAAACTTCCACGCACAGTCTTGCAGAAGTTACAAACGACCGTGATAGGCTTAGATCGTTATGTGATGAAAAAGATAATGAACTTCAGGTAAAACTCTTGACTCTTAACTTCATGGAATCATTCTTATTTTTATTTTGCAGTATTGATCATTCTTAACGAGTGTTCAAATCTATTAGGCTAAAGTTATAGAGAAAAGGAGCTTGGACGCAAAGATAGCCAAGTTAAATAACTTGGTGGTAGAGAGAACTACCAATAAGGATCCAATTATAGTAAATGACCAAGTAAGATACTTTCTATCGGCATTTGTTTGTTCTTTTCTTCCTGATCAACAGTTGTTTTCATCTTTAAATTGTTGAATTTCGTTGGTATCTAATAGGCGTTGCAAAAACTTGAAGATGACTTGAAACTTTGTAGAGATGAGTGTATGGTAGCTGAAGAGACCATCCAAAGCTTGACAAATGAGAAGTTGATTTTGACACGAAAGCTATCTGAGCTTGAGAAGAAGAATGCCGAAGAGGTAAAGTACAATATTGGAACTGAGTATTTAAAATTAAAACCCTTAATTTTTAGATGATTAGTTCAACCAACATATATGGTGGTGACTGGTGAGTGTAATGCAGATTAATTCTCTTCAACGGAAACTCGAGCAAGAACACAAAGCTTTGAACACTCAAGTGCATGACCTGGAAAGAAAACTCAATATGCTTAAACAAGAATTGGCTGTGGCCGAGTCTACACTTTCAATGAAGGACTCTGAATTGGCTGTGTTGAAGAACAACTTAAAAGAACTAGAAGATTTGAGAGAAATGAAAGAGGTTTTGATACTTTATTTTCATTGTTTCTGCTGTATTATAACAATTATATTTATATATATAGGCTCGTCATATTCACTTTATTTGTGTTAAGTAAAAAATAATTTTTATAAATTTCTATTTGCCTTGTGCAGGACATTGACAGAAAGAATGAACAAACAACTGCCATATTGAAGATGCAAGGAGCTCAGCTAGCTGAAATGGAATCACTTTATAAGGAAGAGCAAGTTCTCAGAAAGCGATATTTCAATACCATAGAAGGTGAAGATAAAGTGTTATGTCTATGTGAATGTGTATATTATTATTTACATGAAAACCAACAATTAACAACATTGGAATTTGGTTCTTTGTTTCAGATATGAAAGGCAAAATAAGAGTTTACTGTCGACTAAGACCTCTCAGCGACAAAGAAATTGCCGACAAAGAAAAAGATGTTCTTACTTATGTAGATGAGTTTACTGTCGAGCATCCATGGAAAGATGATAAACAAAAACAACACATATATGACCGTGTGTTTAATTGCGACACCACTCAACAAGAAGTATTTGAGGATACAAAGGCAAGTCTTAGTATAACAATCATAGTCTTCATAGAAATAATTTTAACATTTTCTTACACTCGTTACTAATGTATTTCTTTTGGAAATTCACAATGCAGTACTTGGTGCAATCTGCTGTAGACGGTTATAATGTTTGCGTATTTGCTTATGGTCAAACCGGCTCTGGAAAGACGTTTACAATCTACGGATCTGAAAACAATCCCGGACTTACTCCACGTGCTACTGCAGAACTTTTTAGAATTTTAAGGAGAGAAAGTAACAAGTTTTCTTTTTCCTTGAAGGTACAATTGCAAAATGCAGCTTAATAAATACTTTTTTTTTGCATCTATATTAGTTTGGTGTCATTAAATCCACTGAATATGATTTGGCAAATATCTGTGTTTATTGTTTGATTTATACTTCCTTTGTTTTTATGATGATGCAGGCTTACATGTTGGAATTATATCAAGATACACTTGTAGATCTTTTGTTACCTAAGAATGCAAAGCGATTGAAATTGGAGATTAAGAAGGATTCAAAGGTGATTCATTATTCTTAAATTGTCTTTAAAGTTGAGGAGTTGAATTCTTTAATTTTATGATTGGTCTCAAGTTGTGATTGTTAATTACTCTTCTCATGTTAGGGAATGGTAGCGGTTGAAAACGTAACAACTGTATCAATTTCTACAATGGAGGAATTGAATAATATAATACAAAGAGGTTCCGAACGGCGACATACAGCAGGGACACAAATGAATGAAGAAAGCTCAAGATCTCATCTTATACTATCAGTTGTAATTGAAAGCACAAACCTTCAAAGTCAGTCGGCCGCACGAGGAAAGGTATTAGTTGTCTTATTTACCTTTGAATAACTTTATATATGAAGAATTTGTAACATGAATATGTAATGAACTTGAAGCAATGTAAATGTTTTATATTTTATGTTGAACTTATTATTATGCAGCTGAGTTTTGTGGATCTTGCTGGGTCAGAAAGGATTAAAAAGTCAGGTTCTGAGGGTAGTCAACTGAAAGAAGCTCAAAGTATAAACAAATCATTATCAGCACTTGGAGATGTTATTAGTGCTTTATCTTCTGGTGGTCAACACATACCTTATAGAAATCACAAGTTAACTATGTTGATGAGTGATTCACTAGGAGGCAATGCCAAAACTCTCATGTTTGTTAATGTTTCTCCAATAGAGTCAAGCTTGGATGAGACACATAACTCTCTCATGTATGCTTTTCTTTTTAATCTTATACTCCACCTGAAATGAAATATAAGCAAAAAATAGTATTTGAAAAGTTGATATATCTCGTGTAATTTTTTTAGTTTATACATCAACTTTTCATATACAATTTTCGCTTTAATACTTCATTTTGAAGGGAGTATCTTTCAAATTTTAAACGGATAATTTGGCTAACTTTGTCTCATGTTTTTAACAATCTTGTATTTTATGTACTAATTTAGGTATGCATCGCGGGTGAGGTCAATTGTGAACGATCCAAGCAAAAATATTTCTTCGAAAGAGATAGCTCGACTGAAGAAATTAGTCACATACTGGAAAGAGCAAGCAGGTAAGAGAGGGGAGGATGATGATTTAGAAGAAATTCTAAATAAACGATCGACTAAAGAGAAGAACGATGGCCATGGCCGCTTCACATTGTAGTAAGTTGAGCAAATGAGAGTGTTCATGAATGGATTCCATTGCAATGGATTGATCATCTGTTGTATTTTTGTCTTTGGAATGTTGCTGGTTCTGCATATTACAAAAGATCTCACATGCTAAATAGGTTGTTGTAATTTGTTTAAGAGGGGTACAAGCTGTATAGTTGAATCATGTATATATTTTTTTTAATGATGAGAAATGATGTATGGTAAGAAAGGATAAATAACGAAAACATACGAAATTGTAGAAATAGTTTTTTTTTTTTTTTCATCCACCCTCCCATTTTTTTCATTAAGTATATAAGAATGACTCTTTAATCAATCTTTAATATTATGACAAATCGTCATTTTCGTGTTTCTTTAAAACATTGATTTGTACTAAATAACATCACTTTTAATATGTTGTTGAATTTGTTGTAAAATAATATTTGTTGAAATAATTAGATTAGACAGAATTCCAATTACAAAATTTAAAATATACAATCCAGAAAAAACGAGCTTTTTTTTGGGTCATGCTCATTGTCAATCAACTCTTACAGTTAGGGACATGTTACGGCTTTAAATGCATATTAACTTGAATAGACAAAGCCATCGGTATGATAATTTAAGTGCATCAAAGGCTAAGCTAAAACAAAATTAGACCAAATTTGTATAGTTGATATTTGTATGATGAAAACATGACTATATATCTATGTTACTACTTTTATTATAATATTTATATATATATTATGAAAGAGGTTATAATTTATAGCATATTATTTTTTAATCTTATTATTTTAATTGAATTTTTAAATGAGTTAAAAAAATGTTTTTTATTGTGTCATTTTATATTTATAAATTCATTTAACTATTAATTTTATTAAATACTTTAATTTAATACGATAGTTTATCTACTATCAGATTATATCCGTGATAAATTTATCAATTAATTTTTACTAAATAGGGCCTTAAACATTTAAAAATTGAAATTAAATGAGAAATATAATAATATTATACTCTACTTTTTTACTCAATGTTATGTTCTACTAAGATTTTATTTTATTTAATTTAAATTTTCTTCTTTTTTAATTAGAACAATTTTTTTTTTACCCTTTTTGCTTTATTTTAATTTATAATTTAATGTTCATTGTATTCTAACATTAAATAGAAAATAGCCAAATTAACATAGAAAGTTGTGAATAGTTTTTGTTTTTTTTACTAAAAAGTATTCAACAAATTGATTAAAATTACTTTGATAAAGAATAATATAATATAAAGTGGCTAAACATAAAAAATATGAATCTGCGCTTACATCATCTAAATTAATAGTATAAAATGATAAAATACATACAAATGTGACAAAACCTACAAATTTAATAAAATAGATGTGTTTGAATTACTATGTATTCGAAACGTTAACGCTAAAGACGCTATAGTCGTTGATTAAATTTGCACTGAACGAAAGTCTATTTATCAATATAAATCACAAAAACAATGCAACAATACATGAAATAAAAATAACACTACAACAACAAGGAAAACTAAAACGATATCTAATTAAGAACACAAAAAACTAAATATATGTGAATATATATGTTTGACAGACAAAAAAGTTTACTCTAAACCAACTCCTGTTAGTTGAAAAGAGAAAAACAAATAAGAAAGTTTTGAATAGTTGACCACGGATGTATATTTATGTATTATCTTTTCTCCCATCATCACCCCCAATAAAAAAAATTAAAAAGCAATAGGAAAAAGATGGAGGAGACTATTCCAGTGATTGTTCTTGAAAAATTTTTAGAGCAATCAGAGTGCAAGAAGCTAAGAGATGCATGTGAAAAATGGGATTGCCAATCTTGGAGATATTAACTCTCGGATTTCTAAAAAAAGAACTTGATAAATTTAAGATTTGAACAAGAGATAAATAAAGTCTAACTAATAATTATTTTAGTCAGCATTAAAACTCTGATTCTCTTAAAAGATTTGTCCTTAAATGGACCACTCTATAAACAGTCAGTGCTATTAATTGATTAACAAATAACTAAATATATATATTGTATATCACTAATTATGTCACTAATTTGGTTCCACCGTCTTATGGTTCTATGTTATTATATATTTTGACAAAATGTTAGAGACTAATGTTAGAGGCCCCAGCAGAAGTGGTGGACCATGATACGTTTATATCAACATTTTATTTATGATAATTATAGGAAGCTCAGAGTTTCCAACAAGATGCACACTGGTGAAGTCCTTGAGTTACTACACTTGGTCTAGTGATTTGAGAAAATTAGTTTCAAATAGATGATACAAAGTTTTAGAAATATAAGTAAATATCAGTTGTCAGATTGGACAGCTACAAATTATTGTGTGCTTGATTATTAATATGATATGCGACAATAATCAATGTTTGATAAGTAAAATTCAATTTGTATACATTGATGCACACTGATAGAATGCATACACAAGCACTATGCTAACATATTTCAACAAAATGTATACATTGATGCACACCGATCCCATTCCTTTCAAATAAAAAAATTGAAGAAAAAATAATCTACACTTGAATCGCTTATAAATCAAGTCAAATTAAAATTGAAAAAAAAAAGTTTGAACAAATTTTCTTCCTATTTCTCAGAGGAAGAAAATTCAAGGCCTAATCAACATGCATACAGAAAATACAAAAACAAAATCAAGTAGTAGTCTCAGTCTTAGACAAGAGAGCTAGTATCTGAGAATTCAACACGCATAGAAGTTTGTGTGTTACTATTGATTGGTGTGAAGCCACTAGTATTTGTTCCTGTATAATCAGTACTTGCAAGACTAGCTAAGTCCACAGATGGCCACATAAACGCAGGCTTAAAAGGCGGCACATCCGGCACATTCACTGAACCGGATATGATCTGAACAATTGTCTGCATTTTAGGTCTCTCACTTGCAATAGGGTGAGAACAAATCAAACCCAATTTCAATATCCTCTCTGCCTCTTCAACCACATACTCATTCCCAACTCTTGGATCCACTGCTTCTAATAACCTTCCTTCGCGATGCAAATACCAAACCCAATCAACTAAAAATTGATACCCTTCAATTTTAGTCCATGGTCTTTGACCACACACAACTTCTAGTAACACAGCCCCAAGTCCATAAACATCTGATTCTCTTGAGGCTTTTCCTGTGTGGAAACATTCTGGTGCTATGTATCCCATTGTTCCTTGTACTCCTTCAAGTTCTGCATAGGATGTTTTTTCATTCTCTAGTGCACGTGCTAAGCCAAAGTCTCCTAAACGTGCGTTGAAATCTGAGTCCAGCATTATGTTGCTGGCTTTAAGGTCTCTGTGAACTACTGTTTGATCATATTCATTGTGTAGGTAATTTAATGCGGAAGCTACACCTGATAAGATTTTGTATCTCAGGTGCCAACTTAGAGGGGTTGTGCTTGTTCCTTCCTCACAAAATATGTGGTTATCTAAGCTTCCGTTCGGCATGTAGTCGTATACTAAGAGCAATACTCCGTTTTTGTGACACCATCCTGCGTATCATTATCAAATTTTTAATTGAAGTTTTTAAATTAAGAATGGAAATTTATAGATTGAAATTATGAAATGGTTGAACTAAATTTAGTGACGAAGAAATTGAAAACAAATTTATTTTCTTATTGTTAATTTTGTAGTGCTAATTTGATATGTATAATATGTGATGGCAAAGGGAGATAAAGTATTGCCATTGACCACATGGTTGTCTTGAGTCTTACTTCACCAATTGGTAGTTCTATTAATAAACAAATCAAGCTAAAGTCATCATATATAATTTTAATCACTTTTATGTTATACTTCCTCTTGTCTTCAATATAAGATAAAGTTAAGTAAACACAAGTTGACATATTTGGTCTAAAATTTGAATCAAATATATTCATTTTTGTTGATCAATTTTCTCTTATATTTGAGACCGGAAGGAGTAGACTAGTATGCAATGCTTGTTTAAGGAAAGTTGAATGGGTATGCAACTATGCATTGTTGTTGTAAAATGTTAATATAATAATATTATATAATATTGAAGATAATGACTTGTAGCCTTTTAAAACGACTTGTGGAAACACTGGCCGGCTAATCGGATTGTTTGTGACAGGGACCTTAACTAGATGATAAACTTCTGATAGAAATTAAAGACGAACAAAATTCAAGTTTCACATAGCTAGAATAGACATAAGACTTAACTAGAATTTACAAAGCATGTGTTTCCATACGCATTTCACTAAGTTTTCTCGCATCACAATGCTTAATCTATCTTAAATATTAGAAACTTCAATATATAGCTTTCACAGTAGTGTGATATTTTGCAAAATATAGTATCATAGTTTATACTAGATCTGTGAATATAATAAATTAATAATAGTGTTATAATCAAGAATGAGTAAATGAGGAAAGATTATGTTGGAATTTGAGATTGAAAAAAAGATTGTGTTAACTCCTTCGGCGTTGATCTAGTATATGAGGATGACGAAGGAAGCTTCAATGAAACTCCAAAAAATTAAATTAATATTGACTGGATCCTGATCCATCCAGTATTGAAGAGCAATTAATATTTGACTATACGGACAGAGGAATAAAAGGTCCTTTTCAGAAAAACTATACCAACCCAAATAATTTCAAAACATTCTTAAACGATTATATGATCTGGACAGATCTAATGTCGGATCTAAACTCTAACTTAGTACAATTAAATGCCGAACCAAACAAAGTTCATTAACTAACGAACATTAATAAGAAGTGAAATAAATAAATAAATAAATAAACTAACCTTGTAACTTAACAAGATGTTTATGACGAAGACGGTTGATAATAGTAAGCTCAGCCAAAAAATCATCAGTACTTTTCATCTTATCCCTTGAAAACATCTTAACCGCAACTTCCACCTTCACTTTCGCCAATATTCCTCTATAAACGACACCGTATCCACCTTGTCCAAGTTTAAACTTTTCATCAAAATTATTCGTAGCTTTCTTCAATTCTTCATATTTAAACTCTCTCGGTGTTCCCGGTAAACTCTTCAATGTCCCCAATATCTGAGAATTAGAACCATTTTCACTCTCCTTCTTCCTTTTCATGTAATAACAATATCCAAATCCAATACAAGCTAAAATCAAAGCCAATACAGGAATCCCAACACCTAAACCAATTGTCAATGAATTTCCATTTTTACCCTCGTCAAAAACTTCGATTGAAATATTCCATCTTAATACACAGTTTAACTCAACCGTGTTTCCCGTTGAAGCGGAAAATCCGAAATAAGATTTTTGATTCACTACATTTTTTAGATCAAGACTCGAACTTAAAACCGGTTTAGCCGGTTTTTCTACTATAGGTAAATCGGGTGAAGACTGTTTTTCCATGTAGACTTCAATAAGTTTCCGGTCACCGTTATATTCAATCCATAAAACGTAAAACTGAGTGCCGTTTGGAGCGATTTCGAAGTTAAGAGGATTTTTAACGGTCGAACGGACGCCGTTTATGTCGAGTCCGATGTGGTTGTTGTCAGGGTCGAAATCCTGTTTGACGGTGTCAAGTTCAACGGCGACGAAACGGTTAGTTACGTTACCGTCAGTGGATGCGTTTGTTAAACCGAGGTAACCGCCTGAACTGTTGAGAGGAATGGAGAGAGAAGGTGCAATGACGAAAGCGAGACCTTCGCCGGGTGTTCCGTTGTTGACACGAAAGATGTTGATGAGGAAGGAGGTGTTGAAGGAGGCAAGTTTTCCGGCGCCGGAGGAGGAATCTTCCCAGAGTTTAAAGGGAGTTTTGAAAAAGATTCTGCCGGAGTTGTTGGTGAGAGGGGCTACTGATGAACTTCCGGCGCTGTCCGGCGTGACTTGAAGGGCACCCAGGTTGATCGATGCGGAGGGTATAACGTCGAAAAAGATCGCGTTGGTAGAGTTGAAGGGTCCGAAAAAGTAAGTTTCTGGTTTGAAGATTTGAGCTTGTGAGGTTGCCGCCGGGAAGAGGAAAAGAATGCCGATGACGGCGGTGAGGTAAGCCATGTCGGATTTGTGGCGGCGGCGAGGTAGCATGTTGGTGTTGTTAATTATGAATACTTATTAGTGGTTACTTACTCTTTTGCTAATTTTTTAGGTGCAAGGAAAATAAAATTATGATTAAAGGTGGTGTATGGTTAGATTATTATAATAAGGTGCAATTGGGTTTCATTTGGTTTTGATTTCGACGAAGTTTCCATGTTTGACATGTGCAGGGAAGAGATAAAATAATAAAAAAATGTCAATGAAAAACGGTAGATGATAGAACAAAAATAATATTTCTACACACATTTCAAACAGTACTTGCCACCCTATTTAAAAAAAAAACATGAACAGTATCTTCTTTTGAATATTTTTTTTATTATTGAGAGAATTTTTCATTTATATATAAATTTATACTATTAATTACTTATTTAAGATATATATTTTATTAATCACTAAAATGTATTATATTAATTAATTTAAAATATTATAATTTAATAGATAAAGAAATATTCTAGTGATTAATATTATTTACTTTAATAGTAATGAGATATATGTTTAAAAATAATTAATAATATATATTCAGTAGTCGATTAGATATATATTTAGAAATGATTAATGACATATATTTTTGTGATTAATAAAATATTTAAAATGATTAATAACACAAATGGATATGTTGAGTTAAAAAAGTTTTTATTTAAAGTTTTTTTTTTAAAAAAGAAAAAATTTAGGAAAAAGATAATACATTTTAACGTAATAATCAAAGCTGTCTCAATTTGTGCAACCACGACATTCACACAAAAGAGCTCAATTTTGTTTTATAATATTATTTTAATATTTAAAAAATTATATTAATTTTTTTAATTTTATATATTAAAGATACATTGAGAAAAAAACGATTATTTTTTTATGTTTTTATTATGAAAAATATATATTTAATTCATTTTTGTATTCTTTCTTAAAAAAAGTAGATTTTTATTAATTTTTTTTTTAAAATAGAATAATTAAATAAACATAATATATTGATGATGTAATAAAAAAAATATAAAAATTAAATGAAATATTAAGTTGATGTAATAAAATTTAGACCTACCTATATCATTATTGAATATACATATGACCAGAATCCATAAACCAAGGTACCGTCATTTGCGGCTTTGACGTTTTGCCACATATCAAAGCGTTGGCAACTCAATTTGAGGCAATTATTCAAAGGAAAAAGTTTAGTATACACTCAAACATTTATTTAATCACTTCAGAGATAAATAAATAAATAAATAGAAAATATGATATATATATATATATGATAGATAAATAGAAATAAAAAAAGCTATATAAAATAAATATATAAAAATTTAAAGAGTAAAAATATAAGAGTTGTTATACAACCAACAACGCATCTATACATAAAAAAAAAAAACAATTTTTTTTTTATAATTAGAGTGGTTCGAACTGCCTCGATACAAACATACTATTTATACACATTTTTTTTTAAAATTCATTAACCAAATTTAATTCAATAATCAAAAACATTAACAAAGGATATAATAAAGGTTTCTTAGATTTATAACATCAAAATGACATCCACTATCTAAACGGTCCCGCATAATTTAATTTACTTAATCAACATCACATATATACGACTATACTCAAAAGAACAACATACTCCACTTAATAACTATACTTCTTTCACCTGAAAACAAATCATAAATTACGGAAGAACCACCAATGGACAATAAACATATTAGTTTGGAAATTAAGAATTTACATGCAATAACTCAATGCCATCACTTTTAACATTATTATAAAACATAAAATATATGGCCCTAGAAATCTATCTGCCCATGAAATAAATTATTATCAATTGCAACGGTTCCTCTTGAAGAACTAACATAAATGACAATAATATCACGAGGAACAAAAATTAAAATTGTAGCAAATAGAAATAAGGAAGAATAGATGAAGAATCTTTTAGAGTGTATGAACTGTTCTTATTCATACGATCCAAATACGAGGCTATTTATTGGTTTAAAAATATAAATTTTAGAAGAATATAAAAACATTATAGGAAAAAAGAAAGAAAAAAAGAATGATAGAAAAAAAGAGAAATAATAGAAAACATGCAGTCGACGTCATTTAAGATAGAGGCAACACAAATGTAGATTTTACAGTGTTATTTTGGGAGATTAATATGGACATTGAGGGAAAAAAATCTAGAAAGATAGAAAAAATGTGATATATAATGCGAGACGAATAGAATGAGAAAAACTATCATTTAATAATTATCTATAGTATAAAAATCTTTAGAGAGATATTTAATTATATTCCACCTTAGTAAACATTTGTAAAATATGTTTATAAACTACTTTTTATATGCAAATAACTATAGTAATTTAATGATTTGATTGAGTTTAGTATATTTATTTTCTTATCTTTAATAATGCTATTTTGTTTTCTTATTAATTAATGAAATAATACGTTTCACTAAAAAAAAGTAGTTTCTAAATTAATGAAATAATACGTTTCATTAAAAAAAAGAGTAGTTTCTAAACTAAAAATTGACCCATGTTAAAAGAAGCAGAACTAACACAAGTTATATTGTACAATAAAAATTAGAGTGTATAGGTACTATGAATTTTTTTTATCAATAATCTTTTTTAATTTGTTCATATGATTACACTATCTATTAAAATTGATTAAATTAAAAATTTTAGTAGATAAATAATATATCACAATTATTTTAATTTTTAAATGTATTGTAGTCTGTAGATGCCCTCAAAAGCTAATCCACGAGAAAAAAAAAATTAAAAATTGATATTTTCGTAATAATTGATTTGTACAGAAATTTGTATGTCAAATGAAACCGTGTGAATGTGTCTTTTATTTAATTACTTTTTATAAAAAATACCTTTTTCTTTTCTTTTATCCGCCAAAGAAAAGGAAAATAAAGAAGAAGATGCCTTTTTGACAGAAAAAAAGTCATTCAATAATAAAACGACAATCATGGTGCCAACGTTGATGTATAATATTTGTGTGTGGAATTTTATCTTTTAGCATATGGCCTAATACGTTCAATGCAAATAAAAAGCATAAATAACCTAAACGTGTGTTTCCCGATTCATGATAAGCTTTGGAACTTAATTCATTTTCTTAAGTCCAACTTGACAATAGTTTATTTGGATTTGTGTTACTTTTGCTGCGCAACTTGACAATAGTTTATGACTTTATTTGGACTTATATAGCTTTTGTTTGAATAAAAATAAAAATATATAGCTTTTGTTTATTCTCTTACATGTTATTTCCCCTAGTTTTATTTTAATATAGTGTTTGATTAAATGATTAGCTTAAACCGAGTATTACTCAAACGAAAATTGTTGAAAGAAAATTAACATTAAACTGCAAAACATATTAATGTAAACATTACCGTTAAAAACTAAACTACGCACATTAAAAAAATCTGGAAAGCTAAGAGGGTCCATTATTCTGGTTAGTGACGCATTACAATCTTTTATTTAAAAAAGAAAATTATATCGATTCATTCAAATTTTAGAATATATTAATATAATATAAATTTATTAAAAATTAAAAAATAGATATGTGAATAAATTTATAAATTTATATCATACTTATAGCATTGACAAGGTCAAAATTATTCATTAAAATTTATAATGAATTAAAATTAATATGTCAATTTAAATTAAACAAACATTGTATTAAAAAGAAAAATTCAAAAAATACATCGCTAATATTCTATATTATTATATCATAAGATATATCATTCAAAAAACACATCACTAATATTCTATATCATTTTATCATATGATACATCATTATT
>JBBPBT010000152.1:6932844-6963184 GCA_037974875.1 Cicer bijugum | reverse complement strand
CGTATTTAAAAAATAATATTGTAAATTATTAAATCATAATTATTATGTGTGAAATAAATAAATATGATAATTATTAATATTTTTGTCTTTATTTTAAAATTATATTTTAATCAATATTATTTTTTCACATTTTTTTAACATATTATTTTTCTTTTATCTAATTTGAAAATATTCATTCAATACACAAAACAATTAACTTTTTTTTTTACAAAATTAATAATTATCTCTATTACTTTTTTGGGTGAAAATTTATTACTATTTATTAAGGACAATATTATTATTATTATTATTATTACTTTTATTATCATATTTGTATATGTATGTATGAAAAATATAATGAAATAGAAGCCACATACTTTGTGTTTTTTATTTTATTTTAAATATCATTATTTTCTTTTCGTTTTCGAAATAATAACATCGTGTGGCTGCGCAGCTACTCACGTAGATGCCCCTTGCAATAATTCCCACGCCACCTTTCTTGTGTTATGACTATTACATTTGAGCTATCCATTTTTGACCTATTAAAGTTTTAATTGTGGCCCAATATTCAATTTACAATTGGGATAGTATTATATTTAGATCTGACCACTTCGAATATGTTTATTTATGTGTAGAGAATATATGAAAGAAAAAAAATAATCATAATTAATTTCGTGTTATGTATGTAATATGTATTTTCATATTAATTTATGTATATTTTATTTAGTAAATTATACATAAATTATTAAGTAGATTATATATAAATTATCTTGTACATATGTTTTTGAGTACTTTTTTTTATCATTTCATTCAACAGGAACATTTATTATGTCTCTGTAAATTTCTGTAAAATATTTATTTGAAAGATATTCAAGAAAAATTATGTTTGTTTTCACCAATTAGATATAAGGTTTTAGCATTTTTTTTAGGGTGTGTCAGGCAAAAAAAAAAAAACTAGTTTATAGCGTTTAACTTAATAGTCTTGATTGGTAATTATGTTTTTTTTACGAGTTTATAACATTTTTTTTAAGTTTATAGTGTTTGATCTTATAGTTTATAACATTTTATATATTTTTTTTTAATTTGTAATTCATAAGTTGGATATAATATTCTATACTACCAAATAATTTTTACCTCTTATTATATATGTGCGTGTGGAGGTGCACAAATGCAAGAAAGCTCAGAAGGGAGCCATAAAAACATATTATGTGCCCCGACCACACATTATCAATTCGAATAAGAAAAAAATTGTTCTTGATTATTTTAGATATGCCATAATTCTGTATCCATGTATCGTATCAAATTCCAACAATTGGTATCAAACTCAAATAGATATGTATCAGAATAATGGAGAACCCCGTGATTTTATTATATAATAACAATTAAATAGTTAAATCAATGAGGACAAAGACCTCTAATTGGACTAGTCATATTAATCCAAACATCATGATCCATTTAAAAGCATAACCCAATATATATTAAGTGTTTGACAAAAATAGAAAATATCTTATATTTAATAATTCTCAACAATTGATTATTGTCGATCTATAATAAATTAATTAATTAAAATAACATCATGCATTTAAGGCATCAATCTTTTATTTCAGTCGATAAGTACAACTTTAATGGTTCATACCGTTCGATAAAGGACTTATGATGTAATTTACAATAAATCCATATCATATGAGACTTTTTAAAATAAACCAGACTTATATTTATTTAGAATCCTATTTAGCTGAAAATACATGAATACATGTCATACCATTTTAGATATAACAGACCAATCTATTAAAATAAATATAAAATAATATTATTTTAATACTAATATTATCACTATTATTATATATTAGATTTTAAACTTCATGATAAATTATAAATCTATTAAACTTTTATTAATTTAATTATATTATTATATATTAATTTTTATTATATTAAATATATTATAATAAAATTAAAATGAAATGTAATGTCATTTAAAATCAAAGTTTTTAGAATATTATTTTAAATCTAAAAAGTATTTGATTTAATTGATCTATTAACTTATCGGATCTATCACAAATATATTTAACAATTAATTTTAAAATATTAATATAAAATAAGTTTTTAAATAGTTTAACGAATAATATTAAACTATAATAAAAATTAAATCTAAACAAAAAGTCTATAACAAACCACACACTTTCAAACTTTTTTAAAGATTAGTCTCAAACTTAACAAAGTTTCACTCGGTCTACGATATTTTCATCCATATATATCTCCAAATGTATACTTCCAAAAAGAACAACATGGATTAAAATATAAGCAATAGTAAAAAAAATGGTGGTGCAAAAAGTCATATCCAATAAATAAATTCAAAAGCCCAAACTACCTTGTTTTCTTCTAATTCTCTTAACGCTAAGTTCACTTGTTTTTTTTAGATCGAAACGGCGTCGTACGAATGCCATCGCAGTTTTTATCATCCAATGTAACGCGGCGCGTGTCTGAAACGCGCATCAAAAGCTGCCGCTTTCAACAAAAAATTTGCGTTCTTCTGAAAAATTCCTGCAAAGCTCAGAAGGGGAAAAACAATTTAGGGTTTTTCCAAATTCAATTTATCCGGTTCTTCAATTTAGGGCATTCTTTGCTTCCACTGTAGACTCACCCTTCAATCTCAACACGCACAGGTAAATGTCTACATTTCGTTGTTTCTTCTAATTTTTTGGTTATTGTTCAATTTCTTTTTGACTTTGAATTTCGCTATAATGACTTAATTAGACATGAAAATCAAAGTTTTGAGCTTTGTGAAGTTCACAAGCATGTATTTTTTAGGGGTTTAGTAAACCATGGTTGTTTCATTTATAGATTATTACTGGCTAGGGTTTAGTATTTAGGGTAGAAAAAGTTATTTGTCTTTTTGGATTTGTTTTTCTTACGTTTTTTTGTGTTAGTTGGTGGTGGATACTGAAGTTCTGTTTTTTTTTTCTTTCTTAGTTCCATTTTTTTTAATCTTAAAATTGAATTAATATAATGATTTTGGTGTAGAAGGTTGTTGTGTTTTCATGCTTCATTAAAATTTGCAAATGAGTGATACAAAAGAAAACGAGGAAGCTTGCGAGGGCGTTCCCGCGGCTGTTGATAGCCAAGTTATTGATGAAAGTTCAAACCAAGCTTCAACTAGTCCACAATTAAGAGATGACCATCATATGATTATTGACCATCTTGCCGTCATTGAACCATACCTTGATCAAGAGATGAATCTTGAAGCTCAACCTGTTACTGCAGAGGAAACTTCAAAGAATGTTGAAAATGTGTTAAATGATGTTAAAATTGGGAAGGCAGAGCTACCTGCTGAGGATGCAGATGTGAAACCCAAGGTTGTTTCAGAAGACATTCCACAAGAGAATGTTCAAGATACCCTTCACTCGGTCCCGGTTGAGGCTGTTGCTGAGATTTTGGACACAGCCAAGTGTGAGGTTGCTTCTCATGCGAAGGTGGAAGCAAAAAAACATCCTCAGAGTAATAATGGTGTTGAGGATGATGATGATGTTTGTCAAAATACTGTTGTTGGTGATGGTGATGCTGAGACAACTGTGGTGGAGGTGGATGTGAAGCCTGAAGTTTGTGAAGCAGCTGATAATAAAAGTTGTGATAATGAACCTATATCACCAAGTCATAACAATCCTACTACATCACAACCTGCCGCTTCTGATATAAATGAACCTATATTGTCAAGTCATAACGGTCCTACTACACCACAATCTACCCCTGCAGATACAAGGCCAGAAATCAAGAATGTATTAGAAGTTGAAAGTAAGGCTGAGGAAATGCAAGCTGCTGAGCCAGAAGATGACGGGAACTCAAATTCACTGAACATGTTTTTCTTGGATGCTGATCATTATTATGATGGTAATGAGTCGGGGACGGAAGAGGACCAATCAGCTTTTATGAAGGAGCTTGAAAACTTCTTTAGAGAGAGGAGCATGGAATTCAAACCTCCCAAATTTTATGGAGAAGGACTTAATTGCCTTAAGTGAGTTATATGTGTTGATTTAAACTTTTAGCCGTTTTTGAATATGACATAAATAAACCAAATTCTAAAGTGTTGTTGCACTGGTCTAATGCTTGTTTGGTGGAACACAAGGTTATGGAGAGCTGTAATGAGATTGGGAGGCTATGATAAGGTATTCATTTTCCTTTATTCTATTCTGCTTGAATGTTTCATAAATTTTATGTATCTGGTTTTGGAAAACAATTCAATATAGTAGAGGTCCATAACGATTTCAACTAGGGGTTTATGATTAAGCTTGTTGGCACACTGAATATGAGTTGTTTGGCATTTAATTTGGTCTTTTTCTTGTCACTCTTATGGACTGTAAGCTATGATCGGTGGGTAGAGCACTTTTACATATGCAAGTAAAATACAGTGAAAACATGAACACACACACATACATGGGGGAAGTCTTAGAGATATTTAAACTTATAGAAGAAATTTTCGTGTGTTTATTCTCACTCCAGTATATGAGATGGTAATTGTGATGACCAGTGTAGTGTGAAGTCTTTAGGCATTCTTTCTTGAGCCAAACTAGCACTGATAGAGCTTTAGACTGTCCATTTGTTTATTAAGGATAAGCTCCTTTCATTGTTTATAGGATATATACCTAATTGGCTTATATTCATGAACAGGTAACCTCATGTAAGTTGTGGCGGCAAGTGGGAGAGTCTTTCAAACCTCCAAAGTAAGGAACTACTTGCACATTCATGTTTTAGTCTTGTACATGGCTCTGAAATTTTTGAAGTTTCCTTTAATTTCCTCTTTGCGTCTGTGCTTTGTGTTTCTTTTTAAGTGTTATTTGATGTCAAATTGGTGATGTGATGTGTCTAGTCTACTCACTCCTCCCCACTTATAACTGTTGTTCATGCCATATCCCTATCCAATTTAGAACTCTCAACACCCCCTCCTTTATGGCATAGGACTGGACATCTAGACTGTGAAGTTTGTTGGACTCGACATTTGCGGGTGACGATAGATCAATGATAAGCTTTGGTATAATCTAAGAGTTTGGGTTTAGGCCTAACTTAACTCCAAAAGCTACCTCATAGAGCGAAAGTTCCTCCCCACTTATAACCATTTTTACGCCATATGAATATCCAATGTGGGACTCTTACCACTTCTTTTACCACACTGCAGTGGTAGTATTGGAAAGGTTCTTGGGAGAAATTTAAGTGTTGTTCCCAGTTTTATGTAAATGGAAAAACTGTGATGGTGCTTATGTTGAATTATTAATTGTTGATTAATTTCCATATTAATAGGAAAGCTTATTTGCATAGCTATGAAACAGTTGTTTTCATTATTTAAGAGATGGGTATGCATGTAAACTTCACCCTTTCATGCAGATTCTTTTGAGGAGCATCTTTTTCCTTTTACTTTTCTAATTTTTTATGGGGTGGGGGTTGGGTAGGGTTGTTGGATACTGAGCTGTTTGGATAAAACTGATTACCCACAATAATCTACTAATACTGTCCTCTGTTTTCATCTTATGCAGGACATGCACCACAGTTTCCTGGACGTTCCGGGGATTTTATGAGAAGGTGATTCTTGATTAATAAGTCATAAGTTATGTTATACTTTATAATTATTCCTTTTATTTACAATTTTCATTTCAAAACTGCAAAGATAGTTTATATTTGTGCTTGTTGATATTCCTTTGAAGTGTATGGATTGCACGTGAATATTGATTCTTGATGTCAATAATATGCATTTACACGAATTGCTTGAACGGTTTTTGTGTTACCAGTGATTGGTAAGATGATGAATATTCAAGTGTTGGCCTTATTCGAGAAGATTTTATACGGTTACACTGTTAATGCAGTGGTCTAGCACCAAACTTTTCTTTTAATGTATTCTATCCTTAACTGTGGCGTGGGCTATAGTTTCTGTTTGTTTTCCTTTCTCATCATTGGCTTCAAATATTAGACATAATATAAGATACACATTTCTTTTGATTGTTTAATTGAAAAAACTGTATCAGATAGTGTACTTGTACCTTTAGAATGAGTGAATAATGCAGCCTGTAATACTCGCCTTACACTTATTTTCTTATTGCTGTTTCCGATATACTACTCTAGGCCCTTCTTGATTACGAAAGGCATAACATAAAAGGTGGTGAGCTGAATGTGCCTATTGCTTCTCCTCCGGAGCCCGTGAATGTTGAAAATCAGGTAATGCGATTTATATTTGATTTTTGTAGCATTAACAATAATACTATATAAGGAGAACTCTCGTCATCCCTACTTTATTAACTGGATGTGTTTGGATTAGCTTATTTTTCATTTGAAACAACCTGTAATCAAGGTCTTATTGAGAGAGCTTTCCAAAAAACGCAACTTTATCACTGCCTAATAAGGCATTATTATCTGGGTTAAATTTTATGTGAAAGTTGTTTGAGAAATATGACTCTGCCATTACTACTGTGAGCACTATACTTATTTGTGTCTCATGATCATTTTTAAATGATTGTTGTATCTAGGCTTCAGTATCAGGTAGAGCCCGAAGATATGCTGCTGAACAGGCTATGCGGGGTTGGCACTCACAACGTCTTCTTGGCAACGGTGAAGTTAGTGACCCCATTATAAAGGTCTGGTGGGATTTGGAAGTTATTATTTTTATTCTTCTGAGCTCTTATTCATATTCTGCTTTTTACATCCATATAATTGTTTAATGCTTCTGTTTTTCTTAGGATAGGAATTCTGTGGCTGTGCAAAAGCGTGAAAAGCAGCTTAAGAGCATCAGTATGGTCCTTCATCCTCGTGCTATAATTTTTAATTATGTTGTAGGTGTTAGCATGTTAGATTATTCTCAGTACTGAATCACACCCATTAATGACTCAGATTTACTTAAACGTAAGAAACCGTCTTATATGGATAATGCAGTCAAAGCAGCACGCAGCAAACCATCTAAACCACAGTTAAGACCGGTTACTCCTTTCTGTCTCCTTTTACTGTGTGTTATGCTTACTTGTTTATGTAGTTAGAAGGTGAAATGTGTTGCCAATCTATAGCCACAAGAGATTTTTTTTACTTTGGCACTTCGTTTCATTCACTGACTTGCGCGACTATGCTGATATATGTGGCTGCTAGGTTGGATACAGCCGTGGTTGATATTGGACCTCCTGCTGATTGGGTAAAAGTCAATGTACAAAAAACTGTAAGTTCATATCTCTGTATTCAAAACAATATAATATAAGTTGTACATGTAGTTAATCATCTCGATGAAAACTTTACTGTGCAGAAAGATTGTTTCGAGGTATATGCTTTAGTTCCTGGCCTTCTGCGGGAAGAGGTACTGCACATTCTGATTGCTTTATCATACTTAAATATCTGTTTATCTGTATTATGATGAAAATTAAACTATCTTTTTTACTATTTCCCCTACCTGTGAGAGATGCTATTGAAAACTTATTTCACTAATGCCACTTTTTAATTAAAGAAATATAGTTCGACTTTATATTAGAGGATCAGTATTAACTTGTTCAGTAAAGTGATTCAATTTCAATAGACTAATTCCCCCCTTTCCTTTTCCAACATTTATTTTGTTTTGTAAGGTATGTTTATTAGCTTTGCATACAAAAAACTATCATTTTGAGAACATAATTTACAATGCTGATGTGGTGTTGAGGATAATCATGCCTATTTTTCTAAACCAGGTCCGTGTTCAATCAGACCCAGCAGGACGTTTGGTGATAAGTGGTGAGCCAGAGCATCTCAATAATCCTTGGGGTGTGACACCTTTCAAAAAGGTTACCTTTTTCTTCTTTTTATTCAAACCATCATTATTTTGTTGTTTCTACAAATTCAATGGCAAATTACTCAACATTTGAGCCTCTATATATAATAGAAAATAATTTTATGAATCAGGTTGTAAGTTTGCCTTCAAGAATTGATCCTCATCAGACATCAGCTGTGGTAACACTCCATGGACAATTGTTTGTTCGTGTCCCATTTGAACAGTCAGAATAGTGCTTGTTTGTTTATAGGATAGTTGGCCGCAGAAACAACAATTTAGAGGAATTATTATTTATGTCTGTAAAACAAATGCCATTTTATAGTTTAGTGTAGCATATATATTTAGTATTTGGGATATTCACATTACATGATTTTCTCAAGCATTAACTTTGACCATGTTAATGTTAATATGAGCTAGTTAGGATTCTGTAATTGCTGAAATGTTATAAAATTGGCAACTTTGTTTAGTTAATGAGATTGATTACATTCAGCTGAAATGATCTTTAATTTGTTACCGCCATTGCATTGACAAATGTCACATTTTGGTTACGATATATTTGACTTTTGATGCCTTCAACAAATTCAGACCTGGCCAATAATGGTTTAATGGTTTTCATTTGATGATAAATTTTCTTGTTCACTTAATGTTCTTAACTAGACTGAGAAATCGTTAAAACTTGGTTATAAGTGAAACACGTCAGATACTTTAGTCATATAATATCTTGTTATTTACCAAGAGTAATAATATCAATTGTTATTTTTTACACAAATTTAGACTGAAACATAATTGTATATAGTGCCTCAATTAAGACTCTTGATGATCCACGTTTAAGCAATCCTTCTACTTAGAAAATGTTTGAGTAGTTTAGAGAAGTCGGCACTCCAACGAATATTTGCATGTTAGTTTGGAATTAAAAATTTGAGGATAATGGATAACTGGTTGCATACAAAAACAAATACTGGCAACTAAAATTAAAAGTCAAAACTTTGCTCTTCTTTTAACAAATTTATACACAAAAGTTGTTTACACTTTAGACCCTAGTTATGCAGAGTTAATAGCTAATGTTCACACCACTTTCTTCATCTAACTCTATATGTATCATGAACTTGTACAACTCAATTTAACTTTTCTTTCCTTTTTTTTGTCATGGGCTACGGTTTACCAAGAATGTTAGTCATTCATAGGATAGAGAAATACACAACTAATAATTTTGATAAAAAATTTTCAACTTAAACTATAACTGTTTTTCTAAAGAAAAGAGACCACATATTGGTAAAAAAAGATTTAACATCTTTCAAAATTAACTTCAAACCTCACTCACTCTTGAAAATTGGACAAACTCTGGAAATAAATTTCTCCTAAAGATGCTCTTAGACAATATGAAGGACAAACACAACTATGGAAAAAAATAGTCCAATTCATTTATCTATCTTATTTAAAAGTTTGAAATTAACAAATAATAATGATAATATTAGTTTATAAAGTAGGTGTTAAAGGTAACCTCAATAATTTTCAATGAAAACTGTGGATGATCAGCTACTCTTTTGGAAGATTAGTGGACATAAACCTGTAGCAATTAAAGACATGATAAATCTGAGTGACAATTAGTCCTCAAAGTTAGTTATTATCATTAAAGTTATGAAACAATAAAACAAATTTTTATGCAACACAGAGGAGACAATCACATTCCTAATAAGAAAGCCAGCCTCTCTACCATAAAAGCCAATTCACAAGTCAAACTTTGTTAGACTAACTATAAGTTTTAAAAACCAATATTATGATATAATACTATAGGCTAATCAACTCACCAATTTGATTACTCATTATCCTATTCCTTTACAACTTTAGTCACCTACTTTGAAAAAGAATCCATGGCATTTTTCTCTTTTGCTCGTTTTCCCTTACCCCCTTATGACCCTACCACACCAATCAATGATTCAACACCTCTAACCTTAATTGTTTATCACCCTTTCCAATATTTTAGTATTAACCTTCTTATTTCTAAGAAAAACGTTATTATAATCTAAATATCGGTCAAAGGTAAATAAAGTAAGTCTAAAATTTGTTTTAAGATTGAAATTAGGTTCTTTATAACTTTCTTATGGTGCAACAGTTGTGAGAATCATTCAATTTACAGAGAGAATGGTTATCGCTCTAAATTCAATTATTCTCACATATGCGGCTTCATAAAATAACTATAGAGAATACAAACACATTTCAATCGAGGTCGAGCTCATGTGCTCTCAATCAATTTGTCATTAATTGAAGTTAATTTACTATTCAAAACAACGGTAAAGAATCTAAACACGTTCCAGTCAACCGTCGAATCGTATACTCTCAATCACTCTCTTTAATTAATACTCATTTACTATTCAAGCCCAAACACTTAATTTTTTAAAATATACACAAGTTTTTTTAAAGTTTAATCCAGGTCACATATATAATACACCTCAAAGCCTGAAACTCCTTTGTCTACTCTTTGCAATACAAAACCGTCCAAAGTTCCAAAAACATCCAAATCCATAAATTTCCAAGCTTCTTCCTTTCATTCTCCTTCACACCACACACTCATCATTACCTCACCATCCAAAAAGTCACCCTCCAACATTATATATTTGTACACAACAAAGTTTCCAACCAAAAAAATGAGTCACATAACTTACAACAGAGTTAGCAGTAATGGAAAAGCATCATCATTTTGCCATGGAAAATGCAGAGGATTTAGGCTGAACCTCAGAAGGCTTTACTTTCAAAGGCTACGCAAAAGGGTAAACTTTTTTCTAAGATTCTTTGAGAAGTTGAGATTATCACATGCAAAAGCTTTTCAGTTGTTGAAGAAAGTTTTCTGCAGAAAAAGTGGATTCAAAAGAAACAACAGCAACAATAGTAGAAGTGGTTTAATGAAAGAAGAAAGAATAAAGGGTCAAGGTGATTGTAGAGTTCTGTCTTATGGAAGGAATAATAATTCTTTCTATGCAGAAGCTATTGCAGATTGTTTGGAGTTTATCAAAAGAACATCTATTTCTTCCATGGATCAAATTCATGACCCAATTGGACATATTCATGATAGAAACTCATGACTACTTTTATTTGTTTGTTTGGTAGAGACAAAAATTGTACACTAGTATTAGATTATCTTGGTTTGTTTTTTGTGTCCTCCTAGAATTATTATCATTTTCTGTTTGTTTTTTTTTAAGGAATGATTGAGAATACCCTTCTAGTCATTCCATTTTCTGTGTATACATTTTTCTTCTGAAGTTTTGGATCCTAGAAATTTGAAGATTGTAATATATTGTTCCTAGAATTTGAGATTTTGATTAAATATTACAAATGGCGAGTGGTTTATTATTCTTAGTTGGTACATCAATTATGAAGGTTTTAAGCTGGTTTTAACATCTTACACAATCTATACCAAAAAAAATATATAAAAATAAAAATCTAACACAACAATTATATTTTTGACTGATCTAAGCTCAAAGTAAGTCTATAGGAATTTTTCTTTTTAATTGATAAAATATAAGGAAGATTGTTGTTGACATAGAATAAGGGCAATCATATTATTAGATTTTTTTTAGACCGGCTTACTAAAGAAAATAATTTGATAATTTTGAGTTCGACTTGATAATGATTGTTGTAGTAAATAATTTGATTTGCTAAATTGTTTCATTTTTTTTATGCACAAATATTAAAAGCATTTTTTGAACTATATTTTGATTTGTTTTTAAGAGTTTTATTTTTCATCAAAGAAGGAGAACCAAAGACAATCTATGTACCTTTTTTTAATGAAAAACTATGTAATATAAAAAATAAAAATAATTCGTAGTTATAAAAAATAGTAGGTAGTTTCATTCATTAATTCTTATTCTATAAAAAATAATTAAAATTTCAAAATCTTTTTTCTATGAGAACGTATTTTATAGAAACAAAACATTTTATTGGAAATTGAAATTTAAAATAACTAAATAGTATTTTTAAAATGATATCGTTAAATTCAAATTCAAATATTTTAATATACATATATTTGAAATCGATGTCATATGTGTTCTTTCTATTAGAAACCTAACATGTTTCCTCCAAGCCAATAAATTAGATATATGCTTATATTTTAATTGACATGAGTTCCATTCATAGCACACTAAATGAGAAAACTTTAATTTCACATTACTATTGATTGATGCTGATTAGGAATCCACTAATGCTTAGCTTTAGAGCTAATAATAAATAATAATAATAATAATAATAATAATAATTAATAATCTAAGGTTTTGTTGGTGGGCCGGAGTGAGGGTACCTTGACAAGGGCAGGTTGTGGCTAAATTGGCTTACAGGTTGGCTCTACTTACCGACCCTGTCCTAAATAATCTAAGTTTTGGAAAATACTAATACCGACAATTCTTCCACAATGTCGTTTCTTAGATTAGATTAGATGCAATGACGCCAAAGACTTTTGGATTAATTCTTTTTTTATAGATTTATTCATTAATTGTTATTGTCATACTATGATCATAAATTAACAATGATAATCATAGTGTAACATGTGCTATTATAATATTAAAACATTGACTTCAAATAATCTTTATCATCATGAAATTATTTTAATTAATATTTAGTTGAATAATTATAATGTTTAAGGATTTAATTAGAACATATTGACAATATAAAAAAAGTTTTCTGTATTCATCCATGAATTTATGAGACAAAAACTGTCAGTGCGTTATAATTGTACAAGGTTAGTTTGTGAGGCAAAAATGAGAATAAATACTAACTTCGTTAAAAAATAAGGATGCAGATAACATTGTTAATAGTTGTTAGTCAACGCGAGGTTAACTGCAACAACAATGGTTTTTTTCCCACGACTCAGTTGTTTGGTCAAGATATTAGTTGACTGAGCTCATATCATGCTTGAAAGCTTACTGCTTGGTTAGAAATATGGTTTATGGAAGTGAGAGGTTGATCGTGGAAGCCTATTTCCCACAAAAAGTGAGAATAAATCAGATCACATATCTACAATTAATTTTTTAGTTGAGTGTGGGTTACGGTCTATAGGTTTTTTTTTCTTCTAATTTGACCTAAATTTAAAAAGTATAGTTTGAAAATTTGTTTAAAAGTCTATTTTTACATTAAAGCGTTTAAATAATATATTTTATAATTTTTAAATAGGTTAAACTAGACTTTTATATATAATTAAATCCAATAAAATTATAACTAATAAATATACAACAACCTTTCAAAAAAATAAACAAACAAAATAAACCCATAATTAACAAATTTAAAATAACAAGCACTAATATTAATAAATAATAATAAAAAAAATAACAATGTCAATAAATAATAATAAAATATATACATTGGTCGGTCTATGAGGGTTAATACGTTTTTTTTTTTATAAGTATGAGTCTCATCTATTTAAATTAATAGGCTTTAAAAAAACATAAGTACAATCTTTTTATAAAATAGGTCAGACCAGATCATAAATAGATTAAGTCATAGACCCCTTTGAAGAACCATCTAACATATTTTCACCCTTAATTGTAGTGAGTCGACAAGGTAGTTACATGTTGTTAGGATGACATTCTATGAAGTAATATATGAGTTAATTAGTCAAGAACTTAAACAAAAGTTAGTTTAAATTTTTTAGATATTTTTAGTCTATAAATAAGATTTGTAAGTATTACTTTTTTAGATATACATTCAACCAAATAAATTTTTATTTATCTTTATCACTTTTCTCTCTTGTATCATTTATATTCATGCAAATCTTAGTTGTTTGGGAAACAATTGTTGAGAAATAAAGTCATTTTCGAAGAATAATCATTTAATAAAAAAGAAATCATTGTTAGAGACGCAAACTAATTGACATATTATCTTATTAACTGATTAAAAGAAGATTTAATCAAGCAAACGACTAATCGCATGAACACGACTAATCGAATATAACAATATAGAGCCAAACATGACTACATAAAAAGTATGTGACAAGTTATCGAATTCAAATAAAAACATTTTCTTTGTTATACAATGGAGTCTATAAAATAAATAGAAATGAAAAAATACGGAGTGTGAATAGTAAATGTTTAACATATAGTGCATCAAACAAAAAAAACAGTATACGTATATGTATTTTTGGATTAGACATATATAGAATAGAAGATCAAACTCTCTTGGCTTAGTCAAATCCCTAAGAGAATAGCTTAAGTGCAATTTTGAGAGAGATTCTTTTTCCACTATTACTTATGGTTTTAATATACACTGAAAAAAAAATTCTAATGTACTCGTCTAAGAAAACAACACAGTTTTTTTTTTCTTCCTTTTGATGTACTATATTTAAAAAAATAACACTTAGGGATTGTGATTTTTAAGCAAAATAGTGGGGTTAAATTTAAAAACAGCTCTCAGTAGCCTGAACAAAGTGGGATAGATCCATTTTTGGAAGGTGCATTCATCATGACCTGCTCAAATTGGTCAAGCTTTTCGATGGATGCTTAAGAAGAATTACTTCATATCTTCTCAAATCCCTTCATTGGATGCATTAATGATATATGTGTGCTCTTTAAAACATATTATAAGCAAATGGTCACTCTCACTACAAATTATGTGGTCATCTATGTTGGCACAACTCATAACTCAGAATTTGTGTGCCCCATAGCCAAATATAAGTACATACTATTATTACTGACTTCTCAGTTGTCACTCTCACTACAAATACAAAGTCAAATTTGTATCCATGCAATATCTCACACTTTTACTACTGTGTCAATTGATATTGCTAGCATCAAGGTCTTTAATTTTCGCCTCTCTATGATGGTTCCATTTCTTTTGAATGAAATGAAACAACTTTCATTTTCCTAAAATTTATCATAGGTGAAAGAAAATTGACAATACAACTATATGTACTTAATATTTTTAAAATAAAAGGATTAAATACTTTTTTAAAAAATATTAAAAGACTATCCTATTCTTAACTTTGCATACAAGAACAACAAGGAACACAACAACAAGTTTAAGTATAAAGACAATAGAACCAAAGCAAAGAACAATTTGGAATACCCAGAACAATAGAAAACTACTTAAGTTGGAAGAGGAACCCAAGTTTCACATTTTGATTCTTGGTGTTGGTGTTTTTGAAACGCAAACGCGCTTTCATAAAAAATTAAAAATAGTTGTACTTTATAAAATAAAAATAATTAAATAAACGATTTAATAATTAAATTACTATAAAAAATTAATAAGAAGAATAGTAGAAGGAGGGAAATGAAATTTATATTTTGCGCTAGTAAAAATTGGAGCACGCTCTTAAACATAGCGCGCCACCTCATCGCTACTCAACGCGCTTCAACTACTTCCGCCGCCATGACTGACACCAACGTTCTCAAAACCAAACTCTGCATCATCGGAAGCGGGCCCTCCGCCCACACTGCCGCCGTATACGCCGCCCGCGCCGAACTCAAGCCCGTCCTCTTCGAAGGATGGATGGCAAACGACATCGCTCCCGGCGGCCAACTCACCACCACTACTGACGTCGAGAACTTCCCCGGTTTCCCCGAAGGCATCCTCGGCGGGGAACTCATGGAACGTTGCCGCGCGCAATCCGTTCGCTTCGGAACAGAGATCTTCACTGAAACAGTATCCAAGGTAGATTTCTCCTCTCGTCCTTTTAGGGTTTTCACTGATTCAAGAACTGTCGAGGCCGATTCCGTAATCGTCGCTACCGGAGCTGTTGCCAAACGGTTACCGTTTACCGGCTCAGGAGACGGTCCCGATGGTTACTGGAACCGAGGGATCTCAGCTTGCGCCGTATGCGACGGCGCGGCTCCGATCTTCAGAAACAAACCATTGGCGGTGATCGGCGGCGGTGACTCTGCCATGGAGGAAGCAACGTTTCTAACGAAATACGGTTCCGAAGTTTACATAATTCACCGTAGAGACACGTTTAGGGCTTCAAAGATTATGCAGAGCAAAGCGTTGAGCAATAGTAAGATTAAGGTGATATGGAACTCGATGGTGGTTGAGGCATATGGAGGTGAAGATAACAAGAGAGTGCTTGGAGGGTTGAAAGTGAAGAATGTGGTGACAGAAGAGGTTTCTGATTTGAAGGTTAATGGATTGTTCTTTGCAATTGGTCATGAGCCTGCAACTAAGTTTTTGGATGGTCAACTTGAACTTGATTCTGATGGATATGTTGTGACGAAGCCTGGCACTACGAAGACTAGTGTTGAGGGAGTTTTTGCTGCTGGTGATGTTCAGGATAAGAAGTATAGGCAAGCTATTACTGCTGCTGGCACTGGTAATTCGATTGCATTATACCATTATTTTTACATTATAGATTGATTTATTATTCATCTTGGTGGAATGATTATTTGTGTGTTTGTGTATGTGTGTGATCACTGGTTTTTGGAATATCCATGTTTTCTCAATTTTGTGATTTTGTAGGTATGTTACATTTATACTTTATATTATATCTGATGCAATCCCTATTGTTGATTACTATCATTTAAGAGAATTGGCAATTGCCAGTTAGTCCATTGACCATTAAACCAAGCTTGCAGACTTTTTGTTAAATGAGGTATGGATATATTCGAGAGATTGCTGAAATCACCTTCACTTTCACTGTCTGTATGGTATAGATGTGATGAACATGTTTTCTAATAATTATGGGTTCGTCTATGGTGGGATATTTATTGGTGTATATGCTTGGTATTGAAATGTAATGGTTTGAATGCTCTGTTTTTGCCATGTTCATATTCCATTTTCATCCGGATGATTAATGTTAATAAAAGTTGTATTTACATAATTTTTCACTGCCTGGAGGTTTGGCAAACTGACAATGACACATTCCTTTCACAGTAGTAAACTTTATTCAAATCCCTTTAGTTGAATATCATTCAAGGTTGCAGAAGTTTATTAAATGTGATTTGGATCTAGTAGCTGTAAATACTTTAGGTGTAAGAGTAAGTTGTAGTGCACTAATCGTTACCTCATTCATTGTCTCTATGTAGCGATTTTTTTTAACAATCTAGCATAGGTTGTTTAAGGTCTCACAGAGCATAGTCACCTGGTTCGCAATTCTCTTTGGTACGTGGTTCGGGTACGCGGTACGTAACCTTCAAAGTATTCGGTACGTGGGGGGTATACATAGTTGGTATGCAGTTTTGGTCCGTGGTACGTTTTAATATATAAATCGGTATGTTAAAATAAAAAACAAAAAACATTAATGGTCTTAACACGAGAGTGGGAGTACTGAGTTATGTAAAAAATGGAAGAATTTGTAATACTAGTCCCACATTGGTTGTTTCTAAAATGTTAAAAGTTGAGTTATCTATATGAGTACAACAATTCTAAATAGTCCCACATCGGTTGTTTCTAAAATACTAGAAGTTGAGTTATCTATATAAGTACAACAATTCTTGATTCAAGAGTAATTGTATATGTGCTTATACCACATTAGTACTGGAGTATTTGGCAATATATTAATACAGTTAAAGTTATATATTAATGCAGTTAAAGTTCTGGTTCGCGCATTTTGGTGAACCGGTTCGCAAAAGTACCGCGAACCGATACGCACGAACCAATTTGTTCGTAGGGGTTACTGGCGAATTATGTAACTCTGTCAAGAGCCTATTCATTTATTTTCAACTTTTTTCTGCTTCTGATTGGGGGGTTAGTTAGTCCTCGAATTAGACAAGGTTTTGATTTCTGACAATTTGAAGCTAAAAATTTCTTGTATATTTAGCTGCGAACATGGTTGATTAATTCCAATAACAAAATCAAGACTTCAAACCATGGTTATGTATGGGCATGTCCCATTTTTAAAGTAACTTATGTACCATAGTTGAGGTAGACTCGTCTTCTTTTTTGGAACATGATTAGGTTTTGTATCCTGATAGGATTGAAAACTGAGAAGAGCAGGAAATGTGGGTGATAGGGAACACTGAACTTTATTTACGGAATAGGCAATAGAGGAGTTTAATTCCATACAAACAGAGAATGAACTCGGAGAAACAGTAAGAAAATATTAGGGTAGTAAACAAAGGGTAGAAGAAAACTGAGTGTTGCTCCGCAGAGTCAGAGAAACCATTTTTCTATCCTTAATCCTATGTGGCAGATTGTTAATACCGGTATCAATTAGGAACAAATAGCGTAATTGAAACTGAATAGTGGATTAGGATCAATGAACCCTAATCTCTTTGTATTATTGATTGAATAGAAGAATTACAAGGAATTGTAGAGAAAGAAGGAAAACAGATAGATGGGGAGAAAACAGTAATCTCTAACTGATTCCCAGAATCAGTTACTCCTACTCCACTGTTTCCAAAAACTAACCCATTCCTCTCTTTCCCTCCTATTTATTCTATTCCCAACTAACTATTATTCACTAGTTAGTTATTTTCATTTAGTGTCAGGCTGGCGCCTCACATACACTTTAGTAATAGGTGGCCTACGGTCCTTCTTAGCTCTATCAATACTCCCTCCCCAAAAGAATGACCTTGTCCTCAAGTGGAAACCGAGGAAAAGAGTGCTGCAATTGTGTAGCAAGTTCCCACGAATTATCACATGCTGGTAACTTATCCCATTGGACGAAGACCTCCAAATTCCCATCCTTATCCTCCCTATATTGCAAAATATCAGTTGGCTCCACTTGTAATTCAAATTCCTCAGAAAGCATTGGTGGTAATGGCTGCTGTTGGTGACCCTGCTTCAAAGCTTTCTTTAGCAAAGATACATGGAAAACTGGATGAACTCTAGTAGATTCTGGAAGTTCTAAGCGATATGCAACTGGACCAATCCTCGCAAGGATTTGATAAGGACCATAGAATTTAGCAGAGAGTTTCGCGATAGGTCTATGAGCCAAAGGCTTCAGCTTATAAGGCTGAAGTTTTAAAAATACCCAATCCCCTACTTCATATTCAACTTGTCTTCTATGTTTGTTGGCCTGTGTTTTCATAGCATCTTGAGCTTTCAACAAATTCTGTTGTAACTCTTGTAAAATCAAATCCCGTGACATCAACAACTGGTTAACTGCTTCTATCTTAGAAGTAAAAGTACACCCTTTAATCATTGTCGGGGGATCTCTTCCATACAAAGCCTTGAAAGGGGTCATTCCAGCTGAAATGTTGTAGGTGGTGTTAAACCAAAATTCTGCCCAAGAGAGCCAGTCCACCCAACTTTTTGGTTTAGGTCCAGCAAAGCACTTGAGATAAGTTTCCAAACTCCTATTGACCACCTCAGTCTGGCCATCTGTCTGAGGGTGATACGCAGTGCTGTACTTGAGTGTAGTTCCAGCCAATCTGAACAATTCCTGCCAGAATTGACTCGAAAATATCTGATCCCTGTCTGAAACGATGGATGTAGGAAATCCATGTAAACAAACTACTTCTTTGGCAAACAAAGCAGCCACATCCTTTGCATTGAAAGGATGCCCAAGTGGATAAAAATGAGCATATTATGTGAGTCTGTCCACTACCACAAATATAGTATCCTTGCCCTTAGTTTTAGGCAAACCAGAAATAAAATCCATAGAAATGTCTTGCCACACCTGTGTTGGTATTGGTAATGGCTGTAACAACCCTGCAGAGGCTAATGTGGAATATTTCTGTCTTTGACAGATATCACAAGCCTCTACATACTGCTTTACATAGCTTCTCATACCTTCCCAGTAGAAAAAACTGGAAACTCTCTTGTAGGTTCTGAAAAATCCCGAATGGCCTCCAGTCACACTGTCATGGCATTCAGCTAAAATCAGAGGAATTTTGTTAGAACCCTTTTTCAAAACCAGTCTTCCTTTGTATAACAATCTGCCTGCTTGAAATTGAAAACCAGGATGAGCATTAGGATCACAAGCTAAGTCTTGGATCACCTTCTTCCATTTAGGATCAGTTTCCATTTCTTGAAACCAATCTTCAGCATCAGCCAAATCAATTACAGAGATAGCAGTATACATGGTTTTTCTTGACAATGCATCTGCTACTGTATTCTCTTTGCCAGGTTTAAATTGGATCTCAAAATCCAAACCTATGAGTTTCACTGCCCACTTGAATTGCTCCTCACTAAACAACCTTTGATCTGTGAGGAATTTCAAACTCCTTTGGTCAGTCTTTATAACAAAATGTCTACCCATGAGGTAGTGTTTCCATTTCTGAACAGCTTGTACCAAAGCCATCAACTCTCTCTCATAAACTGATTTAACTTGAGCTCTGGGGGAAAGACCTTTACTCCAAAAAGCTAAAGGTTTCCCTTCTTCCATCAAGACAGCCCCTAGCCCTTTACTAGATGCATCAGTTTCAACAATAAATGTCTTAGAAAAATCAGGTACTGCTAACAATGGTAGACTAACCATGGCCTGTTTCAGAGTTTGGAATGCTGTAGTGGCTTCCTCATTCCACACAAAATTGTCCTTCTTCAATAAGTCAGTCAAGGGCTTGGTGATTCTATCATAATTCTGTACAAATCTCCTATAATAGCCTGTCAGCCCCAAAAATCCTCTTAAACTCTTCAAGTCTTTAGGAACAGGCCAAGATTTTACAGCCTCTACCTTTGTCTGGTCGGCTGCCACTCCTGCCCCAGAGATAACATGACCCCAATACTCTAGGCTTGGCTGAACAAAACTGCATTTTTTTTTGTTGACCAGTAAGGAATTTCCTCTTAATGCTTCCAGCACTTTCCGCAAATGATCTTCATGTGCAGCCTCATCTCTACTATAAACCAATATGTCATCAAAGAAAACCAATGCAAATTGTCTCAAAAAAGGTCTTAAAACCTCATTCGTTAGAGCTTGGAATGTAGAAGGGGCATTAGTCAAGCCAAAAGGCATCACCACAAACTCATAATGACCTTCATGAGTTCTAAAAGCTGTTTTTTCAATATCAGTTTCCTTCATTCTGATCTGATGATAACCCGATTTCAAGTCCAATTTAGTGAACACAGTGGCTCCACCAATTTCATCCAAAAGTTCCTCTATTGTTAGGTATCGTTATCTTGTTCAATGCTCTATAATCTACACAAAACCTCCACCCTCCATCCTTCTTTTTCACTAGTATAATAGGACTTGAATATGGACTAATACTGTGTCTAATTACCCCAGATTCCAGCATCTCTGCTACCAATCTTTCTATCTCTGTTTTATGATAATGTGGGTACTTGTAAGGCCTCAAATGAGGAATTGAAGCTCCCTCTTTGAGATGGATAGCATGATCATGCTTTCTAAATGGAGGCAGCTCCTTTGGGTCTAAACATACCTCATCAAATTCGTCTAGTAAATTCAGAAAATTTTTTGGTAGGGTCTTTTGAGAATCTAATTCCGTCTTGGTTCTTTCACATTGAATTAATAATCCCTCACCTTCTTCTTTTAAAACTTGCATCAGTGCTCCAAAAGGGAGTTCAATTTTAGTTAAGGCTGGATTTCCAGCTATTCTGATGAACTTTTCTCCTTGTTTCAGAGTTAGTTCCAGCTTTCCAAAATCTGCTTTAATTTCTCCCAACCCTGCTAGCCAATCCAAACCTAACACCATGTCAACCCCCTTGAGTGTGAACAAATAAAAGTCTTGGATTGCTTCTAAGTTTTGCATCTGAAATTTTAACGGTGCACACTTTCCCTTGCATCTTACTTTATGTCCATCTCCTACTTCTACCATGTAAGGAGAGGTTTCCATAACTGTTAAGTGCAATCTTTCCACCAACGCAGTAGCTATGAAATTGTGGGAAGCACCACAATCAATTAGGATGACCACTGCTACACCTTCTAACAATCCCTCCACTTTCCAAGATCTAGTAGTAGTGAATCCAGACATGGAACACAATGATAGATGCAAAGATCTAAAAGACTGCAGGGGTTCCTCCACTTCTTCCACTCCTTCCTCCTCTTCTTCCATAATGATCATCTTAAATTGTCTGTTTTTACATCGATGTTCTCTATTATAAGGTTCATCACATCTAAAACATAACCCCTTTTCTCTTTTCTCCCAGACTTCAGCACTGGTTAAATGTTTAAACTCTCCTCCTCTGTTTTTAACATTTTCCACACTTTGACTCTGGCCAGTCCCACTCATGGTACTGCTTTTCTGATCTGAACTCAACTTTGATTCTAGGGTTATAGTTTTAGAATAGGGCATGTTACGTGAATTGCCGTTAGTTCTAGAAGCATAACTATAACCATTTTTCATATTGACTAACATGTTCCTTTGTTCAATCAATAGAACTTTTTGAATCATTTATGGTAAGGAGTTAAGCTCATACAGTTTTACCTCAGCTTGTAGCTCCTGTTTGAGTCCATTCAAGAATATTCCTCTCACAAATTCTTGATCAATGGTTCTCATGGCTCCCACGTATTTTTCAAAATTCTCAACATACTCATCTACTGTGCCTGTTTGTTTCAAGGATAACAATTGCTCAAAAGGATTCTGAACCATTGAAGTTTGGAATCTACGTACCACAACAATCTTAAAACCTTCCCAATTAGGGTTAGGGTTGCATTTCTCCCACCAATGGTACCAACTCAACGCTTTTCCTTCTAGAGCCATGACCGTAGCTTGCATCTTTTCTTCCTCGGTTACCTCCTTTAACAAAAAGTATCGTTCCAATCTGTGTGTCCATCCAAAAGCATCTTCCCCCGCAAAAATTGGAATCTCCAATTTCCGCCATTTCTCCCTACGATGAACTTCTTCACTGCGACCTCCATTACTTCCAGTTCCTTCCTGAAACAGACTACTCTGTTCACGATTCGAGCCAAATTTCATCAACAAATCAGCGATTTGATCCTCATGTTTCTTTGCCAGGGCTTCTGCAAACTCAAGTCGAGTTTTCATCTCTTCACGCTCCTGTTCCCAATCGTCACTGGATCTCGCCATGCTTCTCGTCCTCATACGCAGCAGCTCCAAGCGTGGAATTCAGGGCACCAGGATCGGTGCTCTGATACCAGTGTTAATACCGGTATCAATTAGGAACAAATAGCGTAATTGAAACTGAATAGTGGATTAGGATCAATGAACCCTAATAATCTCTTTGAATTATTGATTGAATAGAAGAATTACAAGGAATTGTAGAGAAAGAAGGAAAACAGATAGATGGGGAGAAAACAATAATCTCTAACTGATTCCCAGAATCAGTTACTCCTACTCCACTGTTTCCAAAAACTAACCCATTCCACTCTTTCCCTCCTATTTATTCTATTCCCAACTAACTATTATTCACTAGTTAGTTATTTTCATTTAGTGCCAGGCTGGCGCCTCACATACACTTTAGTAATAGGTGGCCTACGGTCCTTCTTAGCTCTATCACAGATTCTCGCTCTCTCTCTCTCTCCCTCTCATAACCCCTGTGAATACCCTCCTCATTCACACCCAGTAATTCCCCCATTCATTTGATTCCAAGGCAATATCTAGTCCAAAAGGAAAGCCTAAAAATTTTAAACATACCCTAAGTACAAAAATAAGATTTGTACTCAAATCTACATTTTTCTATGAATTCATATTAGGATTAGAAGCATTTACCTCAATGAGTCTCAATCGACAACTATCAAGAAATGGGTACTCTTTTACTTTCTTAGAACACAAACCCTAACCCAAATGTTTTATCCAAGAACTTGGGAAATTATGAGGAAACAGCTTGCTTAGGGAATGTATACCCTTTCCATGGGTTTATTGTGGCTTTAAGTGAGAAATAAAAAGAATGAAAGAAAGAAAAAAAAATGAAAATGGGGGAGGGGGAGGGGAAGGGTGTGTGCCGAGAGGGAGAGGGAGAAGGAAAGAGAGAAGAAATGAGAAAATGATGGAGTGAGGGAGTGAGATGGAAAGAGAGAGAATGAGTGGGGTTATTTTGTTTTTATTTATTATTATTAATTAATTATTATTATTATTATATTATAAAAATGACACGGGATGTGTCAACCAATACCTAAAATACAAGAACACCTACCTCTATATTTTGGATCATAGATGTCAATTAATTTAAATTTAATGCCATGTCTGTGCATAATTCAACCAATTCATTTAGCTGGGTACAGGGTTTCTTCAGTGACATGTAAACCACTTTAAGTTAATTTTGTTGAGAAGCATGTTGACCTTGAGCATCCTGGTCATAATTTGTCATACCACTATTTCCATGCTTTATAGGTCCTTATAATTTGGTTCACATGTTTACCCTTTTTCTCTTTGCTGTCATCACACTAATTTATATTATGTAGTACGGAAATAATTTAAATCCCTTGATGGCAGTTGTCTGTAATTTAGCATAAGCAAAGTTGTCTGTCCCTGATCGACTGACGACCTATGGTTACTTGTGATGGAAACTTCTTCCATTATAAAGTTGATTATGTATATGTTTAAATCACCAAATCCTTGTTTAACTGTGTATTTGGAAATTTCAAGCTCATTATTTTGTACTCTTGTTTTCGAAATGACAAAAATGAGAACATATATTATTAGTTTGAGCAATTGTAAGCATTGGGAATCACCACATTGTCCTGTCATGGGTATTTGAACTACAAATAATTCCGACCATGTTGTAAAAATGTTAGTGTTACACTGTCGTTGATTTTGATAGTTATTGCTGGCCATTGTACTTAAAATTCTATATTAATTGCAGTTAGTGATCAGAGTTGAGTCTTGTTTCAGAAGAGGTTTTATCCTTAAATGATATGGAGCTCTTGTTTTTGGTGCAGGGTGTATGGCTGCTTTGGATGCAGAACATTTCCTGCAAGGGATTGGTTTACAACAGGATAAGAGTGATTGACTAGATACAAGAGGGTGTTCAGAGCTCAAAAGAAGCTTAATTAGAAGCAATGTTTGATTTTTAAAGAAGATTGGAAACAGATCTTTATGTGTACCCCGCTAGAATCTTTATTTGTTCGTATTGTTGTTCAAAATTGGATGGCAGAGATAGACTTGCATTATTTTAGAAACTGTGCCTAAGAGCATTAATAATGGTCGTATTAAGAGCAAATGTGCCTAAGAGCATTAATAATGGTGGTATTATTTTAGAAACTGTGCGCGAACAAATGTGCCTAAGAGCATTAATAATGGTGGTATTAAGAGCATGGTGATACTATCATATGAGTCTTTATATCATTATATTTGATCAAAGTTTATTTATTTTAATATAATTTATATGTGATTATTTTACATAAGTTAAGAGAGAGGTGATTATATAAGTTGTGGTCTCTTTTAGGGACCTGTTTTTTTCTATCTCCTAATGGGGTAAGAGTACTTAATAAGGGGGAGGTAAGAAACTCTGATAGGGATGCTCTAAGATATTTGTTTCCTTAATGTTTAAGGTGGTCCAACAATGTACAAGTCGAAATATTTATTTTCACGTCAAATAATACTATTCTCACTTTATGATAAATTATACCATGTCATGTACCTTAGTTTTCACCTAACTACCAGTGCCATGAGAGTTTCGAAGGTTCCAATCAAAATTAGATACCAAACACAATCACGTTAAACATATTGTTAACTTTTTATGGAAATGTTGAGCCTTTGATTAGTGGAGATGTTTGCCGCACCAACTAACGACTGAAAAGTTTTTTTTTTTCTTACTTCATTTTTTTTTTATTAACATTAGTATTTTGCTGGAGTTAAAATTGAACTTCCAACTTTCTAATCACTCCAACCATCAAATTAACTTTAGTATTTTGCTAACTATGTTATATGATACTAAATACATGTGAACTATAAAACAATTAAAAAAATGGAATATTTATTTTGTTTAGACAATATGATAGTAACACATGAGAATGTTTGTTTATCTAGCTAGACCATTTAAAGAGAAAAAGAACCTACAATACAAAAGTCAAAATCGAATTCTGATGTTAGTTTTATGATGGTGGCAATTTTTTATAGCAAAATCTATTATTTAGGTCTCTATAGTGGTCTCAATAATTATAAGAAAATGGAATGAAAGTTTTACTCAATGTTAGACTTTTTTTCTATCAACAAATGAACATAGTTACTTGTTTATATTATAGAATACAAAAACCTTTTTAGTTTTTATATTCGAGATGAGACGAAGAATTTCAAATTTTCGAATGATTCATATTTTACTTATATTGTTAATTCTATTTATATCAATCATTTATTAATTTTTTCTTTTATATATAAAACATTAGGCTGAGAAAATAATGACCATAATTACAAAAATCAACATGCAACACTAATAACTAGTAGGATATTAAAATTATTACAATTAATCACAACTATGCTAATTATTATTCACATAATAAAACATATATATATATATATATATATAGATGTTGATATGTGTCACTGTCATGCATAAAAACGGTAAATACAAACCAATAAATATTAAAAACAAGTGGCCGTCTTAGCTCAGCTGGTAGAGCGAAAAGCCACGTGGTCGTGGGTTCGATTCCCACACATGGCGAATTATCTTATTTTTTTTCTTTATTCAATATAAAATTTAAGAAATTACAAAACTTATTCAAATAGATGTTTATCATTTAAAAATTACAAATTCATAACTAAGTAATCGAGATTACAACACAATTAAGAATACATAAAAAAACACAGACTAAAATTGTATTGTACCACATCTTTGAGGTTCAGATGAGAACTCAAGACAAGTACACCACTAATGATTATTTAAAAAATAAAAGAAAAAGAATTAAACGAAGTCTTATTTAATTCCTTCTGTACAACTTCAGAAATATATGATCCCCACGTGGACCGTATATTTATAAAGTCTAGTTTGCAGGCCATATCCCCACCATCCACCACCAATTAATGCCCTTTTGAAAATAATTTATACGTTGGAATTCACTTTCCTTTATTATTCTAGATAATACATGCAAGTTTATCTCACAGTTGTGGTGTTGTGATATGGCCAGCTCAAGAAGCAATTTTGGTAACATCTCTACTAGATCTGTTGTATTTCATGTGGCTTTTAACAAGCTGACCAGCTGCAATTGCAGACATGAGTGAAAGCTCTCCGGCAAGGACTGAACCAGCTACTATAGTTGCCAGTTGCCTAGAATTTGATCCCGGAGACTCTTTACTAGCACCCTTAACACCAAGTAAGTTTAGACAAGCTGATTGAGAAGCAAGCTGTGTGCCCCCTCCAACTGTGCCCACCTGCATATCATTAAACATCTCATAAATAAACCAAACACATAATAATAGTCTTGACATGTCAAATTTCAAAATCTAATATGTACTACATATGGAACAATATGAAATTATCCCTTAATTTTTAAGAGACAATGGAATGTAAAACTAGACGTGGATTGAACAAACTGTGTGCTGCTTTATAAAAAAATTGACTACCAAGATCTAAAACATGCATGTAATGACAAATTATAAATTAATGAAAAAGTCCAAGTCTATGTTTGATTATCACGATTAGTTGAAAGAATCATGTTGAACTATTGTGATTTTTGCAAAAGGTAGAAGTTGAACATATTCCCAAGGCAGGGAGTTAAGACCTTATGCAACAAAGTCTGCTTCTCTCATCACCTGGCGAATAAGCATGTTCTGTACTAATGATAATAATTGTTTTATAAAAATAATGCACGATAGACAAAAAAACATACATTGCAGGTGAAAGGATCAATTCAGAAATAAACTAGTCTTGGATAAATATTTATGGCACTGAATATTACTCTGACTGTCTTGTAGACAATGGTATACTATTTCTAATGGTATAGGACCATACACCGAATCCTTATCACGTGACTCACCAATAATATAGCTGAATACATAATTACTTGTCTGCAAGGCTATTTACTAAGTTGTGGCCATTTTAAAAAAGTACAATAACTTACGTGTTAAAAACACCCTTTGACCTAGACCGACCCGATGTATTTTAGGGTTTGGATTGAGCCATAAAATGTGTGGTCCGATAAAATAGTATTGTCAATTAGCAGCACTAAAACGCTATTGACAACTCTGCAATGAAATTATAGGTTGCTCTAAGATATGATTTTAGCTTGGCTTTAGGCCAGGTTTGTCTATGAAATACATTCTTACAAATTAGAGATAATCAATGTAACAACCATCCAACAAGTGAGTAATTATACCTCAATGGAAGGCATAGTGACAGAGATATGAAGATCCTTCCCATCATTCACAGCTTCCATCATCGTAATACAATGAGAACTCTCAACATTCTGAGCAGGATCCTGACCAGTAGCCAAGTAAATAGCAGAAACAATATTACTAGCATGTGCATTAAACCCACCAAGAGCACCAGCCATAGCAGAACCAGTAAGGTTCTTTAGCATGTTAAGCTCAACCAAAGCTTCCACACTAGTCTTCAATACTTTCTTCACCACCTCTTCCTTAATTACAGCCTCACACACTACAGATTTTCCACGCCCTTCAATCCAATTCACTGCCGCAGCTTTCTTGTCCGAACAAAAGTTTCCTAATATAACCAAAACATATTCATTTCATTACATTACAATTTTAGCATAAACTTTGACCATACTATAACAAATATGCTACAAATAATTAAAAACAAAGTTAGTAACTAAGTGATGTATGTTTACCTGATATACCAATAACATCCATATCAGGAAAATCGGTTTGAAGAAAATCAAGCACGTTTTGTACACCTTTTGATACCATGTTCATCCCCATAGCATCACCAGTGGAACAAGTGAATCTAATATATAAATTCTTTCCTGCTATAGTAGCTTTAATATTCTGTAATCTCGCAAACCTACTTGACCTGAATATCCAAAACAAAATCAATTATCTAAATTAGGAACAATAATAATTTCAAAAAAATAAAAATAAAATACTAAAAGTATTGCAGTGACATAGAAACAGAAGATTAATTATTACTTGTTGAAGGTAACAGCGAGGGAATCAAAATTTTGAGGATCTTCTAAAAAGAACTTTAACTGAGAAGCTCTTTTGGCTGAGTTGAATCTTACGACGGGAGCTCTAGTCATGCCGTCACGGAGGACTACGGCGGAAGCACCACCGGAAAGGTTAATAGCTTTACAGCCTCTGTTAGTGCTTGCAACCAAACAACCTTCGGTAGTTGCCATCGGAACAGTAAACTCGTTACCGTCGAGCAACAAAGGACCGGCAACTCCCACCGGAATTTGAATAAACCCTATCGGCATCTCACAGCACTGTCCTAATATAGAATCGTAGTCAAAACCTTCCATCGGTAAATCCTCAAGTGACTTTCCGGTAACTCTTTGGACCGCTTCGTGTCGAATCGCCGCCGCACGCCGGCAATCTCCGAGTTTCGATTCGAGCGAGTAAGAAGGAATCGAACCTGACACCACCGCTTGGACAATATCCTCGTCCTCCAGGGAAAGTTGAGCCGGCGGAGGTGCAACTTTCTCTTTGGAGATTTTCTGTGGCAGTGAAGGTAGCTCCGGCGCAACGCCGACGAGGCAAGTGCCTACGTTTTTTGGAATGTCGGATTCATCTTCTTCGTCGTAATGAACCGCGCGAGAAGCGGCGAAAGGATGAAGAATGAAGCCAATGCCGAAGAAAGCCATAAGGTAGATAACGGAAGCGATGAGGGAAATAACAGCAACAACCTCGGAGAGCGTGAGGACGTGGAGAGGTGTAGAGGTTCGGATCTTCTCACGCCACCGATGAAGAAGAAAATACGCCACGGAGAAGAAAAGGCCGAAGAAAACCGCGTTTGTTAAGTAGAGTGATGGTTGTGACTGTGAATCCTGCTTTTGAATCTTCATTTTTGAAGACTCGCCGGAGGGGTCAGAACGGACGACGGCGTTTACATTTCGCCGGTGAACGTCCATTTCTCTCCGGTAAAGTTTTGAAAGTTAAAATTAAAAAATGGAAAATGAGTGTAAGGAAAAATGAGAGAAGGAAAAGAGAAAGAAGGAATTATTAGTTTAGTTTATGGGATGATTGGTTGAAAGAAAATGCGAGGATTTAGAAGGTTTTTTATAGAGTTAGGGAGGGAAATGCGAACGACCACTGCACACGCTTACGTCATGTCGTTTCATCCTTCACTTGCTCTACTTAGTCAATTACTAGCGTACTAAGTTATACGGGTTTAGAAGAAGAATTATTTAAATTATAAAGTTTAATCAGAAAAACGATATCTTTATATCTAACTTATAAGGTTCAATAATATAGAATATAGAAATTTAATTTCATTTTTATTAATTATAAATAAACTTTAAAATAAAATCATATAGTCAATAAAAATATACAATTCAAATAATATTAAAAAATTTAATTATTATACATCATTGTTAATAATTAAAAAATATATATTACCTGTATTTATGGTTGTTATTGTAATGTTAATAAATATTTAAAAAATATTAAAATTGCAAATATTATATATAATATTAAATTAATACAAATTTTTGAGATATTTTACATAAATTTTATAATTAAATAAAATATATTATATTGATAATTAATTTGTGTCAATCATATATTAATATAAATATAGATCGAATTATATATTCGTTTAATAAAATTATTTTAAAAATTAGTTGTTATATTGAAAGTTAATACTATATAGATTATATTTATAAATTTTAAATATTAATCTATAATTATTTTATAATATTATCAAAATTTATTAAGATTAACGTCAATAGTGTAATTATATATAATTTTAATATGTTTTAATATGTTTTAATAATAA
>JBBPBT010000152.1:6889206-6911617 GCA_037974875.1 Cicer bijugum | reverse complement strand
AAAAAAAAAAAAACCCACAACTTCAATACGAGCACATGTCATTCACATAAACAATATAGAAATATCGTGATTAAATTTAAAAAATTTCTAAATATTTTGAATCCAAATCATAAAGTATTACAAAACAAAATATTTTTTAACTCAAAACATTCAAAACATAACAAATGATCCCACATTACTACAATAAACATCAAAACATCATAAATAATATTTTATGAAGTTACAGGTCTTTGGGCGGTATTCTTCGAGATATGTAAAAAAATTGATATGTGTATTATATTAGTTATTTATAATTATTAAGTCACTATTAATAAATAAAAAAACTCTTAAATATAAAATAACAATTATTTATCTTCTTATCAGATTCTTGAAAAGCTTACAAACGCTTATCTTTTAATTCTAAATATTGTAGCGATTCAATGATACCAATAGTTGCTAAAATATAAAAGAAAATAAATAGTTAAAGTAACCACATATTTAATTGAATAAATATTATATTGCAATAATTATTACCTTGTTTTTCATGTTTTATCCAACTTTGTGAGCACATAAGTGCCTCCAAAGTATCCTCATGTCTAGACCGTTGAAGACTCGACAACCTACCACCGGTACTAAGAGCAGATTCTGAAGCAACAATAGAAATTGGGATGACCAAAATATCCTTGGCAATTTTTTGCAAAATTGGATACTTGATTCCATTTGTTTCCACCATCCAAGAATATCAAATGGAGCACTCCAAACTATTTCTAAAAGTTTGCATGAAAGAAATTTGGAGTCTAATATATATACATCATGTAAATTGAAATCTCTAGAGCATCATGTAAATTGGAAAGGTACCATCATATAAATTGGTATGTATAGAGCATCATGTAGCTTGATATGTGTATACTACTACTAATTCATATTTTAATTTTGATTCAAATTTTAATAACAGAGAGCTTAAAAGCATTTAATAATGGTCAAAAGAGTTATTGTCAGTGTTCTATCAATTTTGACCAAAGACCAATTTATATGAATAAAAATATTTTAGCCTTTTAACACTTTTGAATTTTGTTGACTGGGATGAGTTCTTTAATTTTTGATTAGATTTTCTTTGACTTTGGTGATTATTTATACTTTATATATGTTTGGTAATGTCTTTGATTTGATATGGAGTTTCGATTCTGTAAAAACATCTTGGAGAATGATGATGAATTGTTGTAGAATGTTTATTGAAAATTTTGGAGATTGATGATAAATCTGGAGACTTAGTCTTGAACATCCTGGAGATTGATAATCAATCTGGAAGTTTAGTTTTTGATCATTTTGGATGTTTTCCTGATCAATCTGGATGTTTTGTATATCTCAAGATCGTTCAACATTCTTTGGTAGTCAAGTTAGAGAAGGTTCAGACTTGTTTGAACTTGCTTGATTCATGACATTTTTTCTTTGTGGTTCAAATAGTTTATTTGATTATAATGGATCTTATTTGCTCCTCTTGTCATGTACTGATAACATAGATGTAAAAAGCAGAGGCTAAAACTTCTTTTAACTAGTGGATATTAATTGATATTGAAGGTAACCTGATCATTCTTGAACCTGAAGAACATTATCTGTTTTTCCAGAATTTGTCAAGAACGTCCCCCATTCTTGTTTGTTCATATTTTGCTTTACAATAATGATTTATTCTTGCTTTACTTGGATCCTATGTTTGATTAATACACTCAAACACACATATTAAATACCAAAACACTTAGAATAATAATTAGAAGTCTAAATTAATTTTTGTTTAGTTATCATCAAAATATTAATTTGGCCTTTTGTCTCAACAATCTCCCCATTTTTTGTGATGACAAACATGTTAATTCATATTTTAATTTTGATTCAAATTTTAATAACAGAGAGCTTAAAAGCTCCCCCCCATAATATGCTCCAATATTTGAACCAACATATAGAAGTAATCGTATAAAATGACTTAAAATCTTAGAATTACTTCTCCCCATTTGTCATCTAACAAAAAGGATGGGGAATACAAAGGAAGTGAAATTGTAGGGAGCAATAACATGAGTATACTACATATAGAAATCACAAGTTTGATCAATGCATTCATATATATATATATATATATAATCAAGTTTTTATTTACCATCAAGGATCATAGCATGTATGATGATAAAAAATTATTTTAGTCAATATTTGTATATGTTAATTTCAATTTATCATATTCAAAAAGATGAGTTAGCTTCAGTTTTAAGGATTTTTTTTTTAAACTCCCCCTGAATATTATGAAATTAATATCCTTTAATATTTCAAAATTTCAAAACACTAAGTAAGATGTGTTTTTGCTCTTTATCCTCTTTCACAAGAGACAACATTTTTAAAATGCACAAGATCATGCTTACTACTATAAATAGATTCGTTTTTTATTTTTAAAACAAAAGAGAAATAGTGCATACAGAGAAACAAAATAAGATGAATGTGACAACATATCAAATATTATTTATCTCTTTACAAAGCATTCTTATGCTTAAAAAATTTTGTATTTATAAAAAACAATTAAAGAGATTTATTCATATAAAAAATGATTTTAAGGATATAAAGAGGATAATTTGTAGAAAAATATGTGAATTCTTTTTACGTGATATTTTGAAATTATGATCAGATAGGCGAAAATGGTGTGGGATAAGAAGATTAGAGATGTATTGGAATTGTATGTGGTCTAAGCATATGAAAATGATCACATACATATCAATATGGGGGTCGATGGAGTTGATGCTGAAAAATTTAATTCGGTAAGTATTGTGTCAATACAATGACTAATCAAGATACAATAATATATATAGATCAGTTTCAATTAATATTTTCTTTTGATACATATGATTTTTGTTTTTGTTTTGCTTTAATAGTTGGCCACAGGAATAGCAAAGTTGATGAGTTTTGGGCAATAGCAGCAGTTTCATGCTTGCTCACTTTTGTCTAATTTTATTCTCATCTAATTCTGATTGACTTCAACTCTATAAAAATTGATAAATCTTGTTTTTTTTAACTATCAGGTTACTATTAATAGACATAAATATACTAAAAAAAAATTAAAATTTAAGTCTGATTATTATATGTCAAAGACTTTATTTTAAGTCTTGGTATTTAAAAGTATGGTATAACTTATTAATCTATTAAAAGTTGTATTTTGTGTTAAGATTTTTTAAAAGGACATTTTTTCTGTATCTAAAAAGACTATTAGGTCAATAAAAAACGTGAATTCATGGTTCTTCTGCTAATTCTGCAGATTTCTGCTTGAACGATGTAATAGTTTAAAGATGGAAAAACAGTTAACAGTTTCTTAGAGTATTTCACAGTTTCTTCGAGGTATATTCTATTTGATCAATATAATTTAGTTTTATATGTTTTTCAATGTCATTCTCAAGAGATTATTTTTCTTTTCTTATATTCTCTCAGTGGAAAAAAGTTAATAGTTTCTTGGAGATATATTCTCTTGAGTAAATGGATTTAGAAAATGTAATAAAGCCATTCAATTCATCAATTCAAATTTATTTGACTTTTAGTATTTTTTTTTTTAAAAAAAATCCTATTTGACTTTATTGCTTTCGTCTATGTTTTTTACTTGATGTTTTGTACTTTATTGCTTTCCTGTTTTCCTATTTGACTTTATTCCTATTCATCAATAAAGGCATGCAAACATTGGTATGCAACGCGTTCGACAAATACAACTAAGAAGAATAAAGATTGCAAATTTTGCCCACATATGTCCCATTATAGTTTATCAAGAGGATGGGCACAAGTCACCATAAATACAAATAAAGTTGTTCTTAAGACTTCTTCTGTTGTTGCTTTTTTATCTTATACTGATTGATATTCTTTTCTTCAATTTATTTCATTTTTTTTTACTTTTGTCACTTTTTGTATAATAGGGTTGTAGTAGCTTTACTCATATTTATTACTTAGGGTTCATGGTTTGATTAGTTTGATTGTCTATTACACATTAGAATAATCATCTTAATATATTACTGTAAAGTGGAAATGATAATGGAGTTTAATTCTCTTGTGTAGATTATCATCTAACTATACGATGGTCAATCATATGAGGGACAAGTACATGCATATAATTTCCATTATAATATTGTTGGTTTCAATAGATGCATCTCTTGTTATTGTGAGGTGAAGACAAGCAAACAACTTTATCAATGATAACCCAAGAAGTGATTTCATCTTCGTCCACATTCTACATGTTTTAACCTTGTTCCTAGTCATGCGACGGTAAGGCGTTATTTTGCCAAACTATTTGAATTCATTAGAATAATGGAGTTGTTTTAAGTGTTAGTTTATTTTGGCAAAGTTCCCTTTTTTTGTAACTTTTGTTTAGGCTATGATTAATTTCTCTCTCTATCTGCCGGCTAGGACTAATCACTTAGGATTAAGAGTAATATTGCTACAACCAATAATTCATAATATAATGAATAACTCTTCACAACAGAGTACTCTGACGACCTTCTTTGGGGGTTGAGAAGGTATACGACTTACCTAATTCTCATGCATCTTGCTTTTAATTCATGCAGATAATGCTTCTAGTTAGCTTGTTGAGCAATCAATGGAGCAATTTAGAAACCAATTGTCAAGCTGATTAAATTATTGCTACTCCTTGTTAATAATACATAAGCTTATTTGTCTTAAGTTCTCTTTGTTGGAAAACCCTATAACGTTGTGCTCAACAATCCATGCCAATTACATGATGAATAACCAAAGGCGGAAGCGTACTTGTGGGAATTGCCATTGATGAAATCTTGGGATGATGATGATAGAGCCAATGGGTTGGGTGATCTTCCTCAGCAAAACATCCTGAAGACCTTGCTCTCTTGATGGGGATAGAGAGAACCAGAGAGTTTTCTCCTTTTGGTTTGTGAAACTGAATAGTCTTATTGTGTTTGCCTTGGGGACCACTACCCCTATATATAACTATTAATAGTTATATCCCAAATTGCAGTATTTCTAATTCAGCCCCTCATTAAATTATAAACTGTCTGGTATCTACACTATTAATTTTCATAACTATTATGCTCTTTAGCCATAAACTATTATATATTATTTGACCCCTAGTTTATTGGATAATTATATAATGACCCTAACACACTTTATTAATTAATTACATATGTGACCCATAAATCTTACACTCTTATATGACATTTCGTTCTGTTATTGGATCATTTCTTTAGTTCTTATTTCCTTTTACGTGTTGGATAGAGGTTGTTAAATTGGTTTAATATTTTTTCGTGCAGTTTCTATCATTCCTCTTTTAGCTGCTTGAAAAAACAACAGTTTTTATGTTTGTTTAGATATGTATGATACCTCGGTAGGTTTCGTTCAATTGATTTTTTGTCTCAATTGCATGTCTTAATATGATCAAACTACGAGTAGGTAATTCATGGTTGTTTTGCTGAATCTGCAGGTGGAAAAATAGTTCACAGTTTCTTGGAGTATTTCACAATTTATTCGAGGTATATTCTATTTGATCAATATAATTTAGTTTTATATGTTTTCCAATGTCATTCTCAAGAGATTATTTTTCTTTTTTTTATATTCTCTCAGTAGAAAAAAGTTCATAGTTTCTTGGAGATATATTCTCTTGAATAAATGAATTTGGATATTTTTGGAGAATGTAATAAATGCATTCAATTTATCAATTCAAATTTATTGGACTTTTAGTATTTTTTTCCTATTTGACTTTATTGGTTTTGTCTATGTTTTTTTATAGTTATGTTCATTTTTATTATTTTTTTGAGAGTTAAACTAAAACTTTTTCGTTTTGTTGTTTTTCTACCTTGTCAGTTTCAGTTCGTGGAGATGTACTAGAATTGTACGTGGTTCGTGCATATGAAAATGAAAATGATCTCATACATCTAAATATTGTGGTTGATGAAATTGCTGCTGAAAAATTTATCTTAATCTAATTTCGGTAAGACTATTAAGGCTGAAGTACCATATGTACCTATAATAGTCAAACTCAATAGGTATTTGAAGTACCTATAATAGTCAAACTCAAATTTAACCATATTGTTAAATTTATATGAAGCCAACTTGGAACTTAGCTCTATTGGTTGTTAGAGATGTCAAATACCATATGTACACCGAATTCGCAATGGTATGATCTGTATTCGTTGGACGTGTTGTTTACCAATGTTTGGACAGCTTTGTTACTTTTAGTCGTCGCGAGACTATCATTCTTTTAGTTTGAACACAACCCCAGATCATCGCATTATGGGTCATATTTGGAATAAGGCTTATTTCGACGATAACACATCAACAAAGTTTAGTTTCTAGAAGAATCTTCACCATTGTATCCGCACTCACTCAACCTGCAATTCAGTTTTCTAGTTGCAAATCTACTATTTCAATGGTAACGTAACAGTATTCATATCCTTTGTATTTCTCTCAATCGATTTGCATTGTGATTATAATGCAACTAGTTAATAATGAGTTTTAAAAGAGCGAACTAGTCAAACTCAATTTTCTATTTTTCTGTCGAAGTAGTTAACTATTTTATTCTAACTTCCAAGTTTTCAATGTGTACATAAGGTTTAATGTTATTATTGCACTGATATTTTGAAATAAATGTAAGATTCTTTTTCTGATTCTGAGTTTTTAAAATTAAGTGAGAAGGTGAATCCTCTTACATGGGTCCTAAAGATGATTCATGTGGTAGAAGATGGTCATGATATATCATATGCTAAAGCGTTTCTCTGTAAGTTATGAGAATAGAGGGGAATATATAGTTGAGAAGCAAGCATACTTTTGATCAATGATCAATGGAAGGGATGGTATTTAACTTTTTTGAGAAATAATTTAAGTGTATGTACTAAAGGGGAATATATAGTTGAGAAGTGAGCACAATTTGATCCATGTTTGTATCTATATGTAACTATGTATACATATTTAAATTGGTATATATACGTATTTATATGTATACGTAACTATATATACGTATTTATGTTTACGTATTTATATTTGTATTTTTAGGTATTTATGTTTGTATGTATACGTATTTATGTTTGTATGTATACAATATATGTGTTTGTATATATGTGTTTAAACATAAATACGTATACATAAATACATATAGATACAAAGATAAATACAAATATAATATATATACGTATTAATGTTTGTATGTATACATAATTATGTATACGTATTTATGTTTGTATTTATATGTATTTATGTATACGTATTTATGTTTGTATACATATATAATATATGTGTTTGTATGTGTGTTTAAACATAAATACGTATATATACAAATATAAATACATATACATAGTTACGTATATATACAAACATTAATACGTTTACATATAAACATAAATATATATACATACAAACATAAATATAACATAAATATGTATACATTCAAGTTTTTAATGTGTACATAAGGTTTAATGTTATTATTATACTGATATTTTGAAATAAATGTATGATTCTTTTTCTGATTCTGAATTTCTAAAATTAAGTGAGAAGGTGAAGCCTCTTACATGGGTCCTAAAGATGATTCGTGTGGTAGAGGATAATCATGATATATCATATGCTATAGCGTTTTCTCCGCAAGTTATGTGAATAGATGGGAATGAGATTTTTTTTATGACTTGCGCCCATGCTCTGTGTAAATACAATCATAACATTGATGACAATGGTTCAAAGAATATTGGATGAAGATTTTGTGCTAAAGGCGGATATAGTTTATATGAAGCTAAATTGGGGCATAGCTCTCTTAGTTGTAAGTGGTGTTCAAGGCCACATGGGAGCCAAATTTGCAACACTGTTAAATGTAGGCCATGTGAGCTATATGGTATGATATGTATTGGTTGGACGCGCTGCATACCAGTGTATAGACGCGCTGCATAACATTGCTAAAAGAATTTATAAAAGAATTTGTAATGTCAATCACTCAAGATTCTTCTAAAAGTGAATGAGAAAGAAAAACAACCTAAGGTTAGTTAATTTCTTTTAAAAGAAATTCTCTCATTTGTTGTTAAAAATGTGATACATTGTTCATAAAAGTGCTAATTACATCATTATAATTTTTATAGGATGCGAAGAAGGATTCAAAAGAAAGGGTTTATCTAAACAATAGAAGGACTTAACTTTACCTTGTATGTTTCTAATCTAAGTGTATATGTATTTGACTTATTTGACTTTTTGATGGTATTTGACTTATTTGCTAATTATGTATGTATTTGACTTATTTGACATTTGGTTGTTTCTTATTGAACTAATTTGGAGATACTATGTGATTGTAAATGACATCTACCCCTTTAATTTTTGGAGATACTATGTAATACATATTTAATAAGACCATTGATATTCATATTTCTATGGATTTAATGTATTTTAATAATTCTATCAAAATCTGATATTCATATTTCTAAATAAATATTATAATATTTTTACAATTCTATTAAATATTTAAATAAATATATTTTTATATTGAAATCAAATCATATTAAAAGAAAATATTGATCCAACTATAATTGGAATGCTATTTAGGAATCATATAAAATCAATTATGGAATAGTTTATCAACGGATTGCCAATGATTCTAATATATGACAATCAACACAATTGGTTATATTCTAAAACTATCCTAAGTCAGCCTCTTACATTGTTGGTTTTAGGGACTTGAGTGGGACTCTAACGTAAATGATTATTAAGTCAAGCTTTGTTTCAACTAGTAATTACGTATACATACAAACATTATATATATACATAAATACGTATACATACAAACATTAATACGTATATATATATATATTATATTTGTATTTATGTTTGTATGTATATGTATTTATGTATACATATAGATACAAATATAATATATATACATAAATACGTATATATACAAACATAAATACATATACATAAATATGTATATATACAAACATAAATACGTATACATAATTACGTATACATACAAATATAAATACCTAAAAATACAAATATAAATACGTAAACATAAATACGTATATATAGTTACGTATACATACAAACATTGATCAAATCATGCTCACTTCTTCTCAACTATATATTCCCCTTTAGTGTATAACTTAAATTATTTCTCAAAAAAGTTAAATACCATCACATCCATTGATCATTGATCCATTGATCATTGATCATAAGTATGCTTGCTTTTCAACTATATATTCTCCTCTATTCCCATAACTTGCAGAGAAAATGCTATAGCATATGATATATCATGATCATGCTCTACCACACGAATCATCTTTAGATCCATGTAAGAGGCTTCACCTTCTAACTTAATTTTAGAAACTCATAATCAGAAAAAGAATTCTACATTTATTTCAAAATATCAGTGCAATAATAACATTAAACCTTATGTACACATTGAAAACTTGAAGTTAGAATAAAATAGTTAACTACTTTGACAGAAAAATAGAAAAATGAGTTTGACTGGTTCGCTCTTTCAAAACTCATTATTAACTACTTGCATTATAATCACAATGTAAATCGATTACAAAGGATATGAATACTGCTACGTTACCATTGAAATAGTAGATTTGCAACTAGAAAACTGAATTGCAGGTTGATCATTTCTATTAAAAGAAATTATTGTATTCTAGTTGAAAAATTTACTATTTCAATGGTAACGTAACAATATTCATATCCTTTGTATTTCTCTCAATCGATTTGCATTGTGATTATAATGCAACTAGTTAATAATGAGTTTTGAAAGAGCGAACTAGTCAAAGTAGTTAACTATTTTATTCTAACTTCAAGTTTTCAATGTGTACATAAGGTTTAATGTTATTATTGCACTGATATTTTGAAATAAATGTAGGATTCTTTTTTTGATTCTGAATTTTTAAAATTAAATGAGAAGGTGAAGCATCTTACATGGGTCCTAAAGATGATTCGTGTGGTAGAGGATGGTCATGATATATCATATGCTACAACGTTTTCTCTGCAAGTTATGGGAATGGAAGGGAATGATATATTTTTGATGACTTGCGCCCGCTCTGTGTAAATACAATCATAACATTGATGACATTATGGTTCGAAGAATATTGGATGAAGATTTTGTGCTAAAGGCGGATATAGTTTATATGAAGCTAAATTGGGGCATAGCTCTCTTAGTTGTAAGAGGTGTTCAAGGCCACATGGGGCCAAATTGCAATGCATGGATCTATTTCTCCGTGTGAAACATTGTTAAATGTAGGCCATGTGAGCTATATGGTAATGGTCTGTATTGGTTGGACGCGCTGCATACCAGTGTATAGACAGTTTTATTCCTTTGAATGGTCGCAGGATTTGTAAAAAATTTCGTACTTTTAGTTTGAACAAAACTCCACCTTTTCGAATCTTGGGTCATATTTGGAATGAAGAATTTTTTGTTGAGAACAAGAAGAACGACGAGTCAAGAAAGTTTACCTTAGAGAAGAATTTTAACCCGTTTATTCCTATTATACAGTGTAGTGGCTTTATGTGTGAGTAGACCTCTTATGGAGGATCGGTCTATAATATGCAAGGCCAAATAGTAGGTATGATGGTTTGAGAATTTGATGGTGGAGAAATTGCTATCCATTTAACATTGCTAAAAGAATTTATAAAAGAATTTGTAATGTCAATCGCTCAAGATTCTTCTAAAAATAAATGAGAAAGGAAAACAACCTAAGGTTAGTTAATTTCTTTTAAAAGAAATTCTCTCATTTGTTGTTAAAAATGTGATGCATTGTTCATAAAAGTGCTAATTATATCATTATAATTTTTATAGGATGCGAAGAGGGGATTCAAAAGGAAGGGCTTATCTAAACAATAGAAGGACTCAACTTTACCTTGTATGTTTCTAATCTAAGTGTGTATGTATTTGACTTTTGATGGTATTTGACTTATTTGCTAATTATGTATGTATTTGACTTATTTGACATTTGATGGCTGTTTCTTATTGAAGTAATATTTGGAGATACTATGTGATTGTAAATGACATCTACTCCTTTAATTTACTTTGATTTTAATTTGAATAGTTAGGATTACATCTTGCCCACCCACTATGTTTCAAACATTTCATTTCTGATTGTGTGATGCTAGTTTTGTTGCGCAGTTTGTATCATTCCTCTTTTAGCCGCTTGAAAAAGCAATCATTTTTATGTTTGTTTGGATCTGTATGATACCCAGGTTGGTTTAATTTAATTGATTATTTGTCTCAATTGCAAGTCTATATATGATCCAACTACGAGTAGGTAATTCAAAGTTCTTTTGCTAATTTTGTTGGGTTGTGTTTGAATTATGTAATAGTTCAGTGTGATGGAAAAACAATTCATAGTTTCTTGGAGGTGTATTCTGTTTATCAATATAATTTAGTTTTATATGTTTACCAATGTCATTTGCAAGGGATTATTTTTATTTTTCTTATATTCTCTTGGTGGAAAAACAATTCACAGTTTCATGGAGATATATTCTCTTGACTAAATGGATTTGGATATTTTTGGAGAATGCAATAAAGGCATTCAATTCAAATTTATTGGACTTTCATTATTTTCCTTAAAACTTTTCTTATTTGACTTTATTGCTTCGGTCTATGGATTTTGAAAAATGGTTTTGTTTTGGTTCTGTTCGTGTTTATTATTTTTGAAAGTTGAACTAAAACTTTTCGTATGATTTTGTTAACTACTTTTTTTCTCCCTTGGGATTGAATCACTCATATGTGAAGAGAACTCTTGTAAAAGAACCTCTTTTGGAATCAGATTTAGGTGATCACAAGTATACCAAACTCCTCATCACTGGCTCTTTTTGTTTGTATTGTTCTTCTGTTGTACTCCAATTGCAATTGTTGTTTCTAAATACCTATCAACGGCTGGAGATTATACTGTTCATCTGTCTAAAATCACGAGCTGGTTGGTTATCAGCGTTGTTTCTCTTTTTGTGTTTGTCCAATTGCGCTTGAATATAAGCGTATGATTTTGTCAACTACTTTTTTCCCCTTGCCCGTTTCAGTTTGTGGAGATGGTGTGGGTTAAGAAGGTTGGAGATGTATTGGAATTGTATGTGGTCCGAACATATGAAAATGATCTCATACATATCAATATGGTGGTTGCTGAAGTTTCTGCTGAAAAATTTAATCGGCAAGTATTGTGTCAATAGAGTGACTAATCAAGATACAATAATGTATATTGACCACTTTCAATTAATATTTTCTTTTGGTATTTATGATTTTTGTTTTTGTTTCTTATGATTTTCGGGCAGCTCATACTTGCTCACTTTTGTTTAATTTTATCCTCGTCTAATTTCAGTTGTTGGGCTTTCAAACTGAAGTACATACTGACTTGACCACTACAAAGACTTAACTCTATAGAAATTGATGAATGACAAACTTATTTTATATATTTTTGTGTGAATGTTTTGAAAAAATTCTAAATAATCAATTTATGCGATTATTTACTAACAAATTGGATTTAAACATGCTCTTTTGTTTTCTTTATTTTTATCAATTATCTTGTTTTTAAATAACTCATGAAACCCAACGGATTGTTTGGTTCATCTAATTGATAATTCTCTATAATTATTCAATCTCCTTGTGTTCCACATACCAATGCTTTTCCACCAATACCCATTCTCAAAACCTGGTAGGGACTAGTAACCTGTATACCCTTGTCTTAAAATGAATAATAGAGAAAAAAAGATAAGGTGTGTTTGTTTTAATGTTTCTACTCACATTTCCAATATTGTAGGCTTAGGAATATAATATTCTTATCTTAGGTACAAATTTATGAAAAGAAAATTTTATATCTTATGTTTTGGTTTTTAATTGATTTATAAAATTAACCACGGATTAAATGGTATTTTAATAGGTCTTGGAATATATGGTTTGTGATAAATAAATGTTAAACATCACAAGCTACATGTATTTGAATTATTAGTTGTGTAAGTGAATCGGATAAATCCAATAAATCTAAACATCTAAATTAAACTAAATTAAAAATTACTTGATAATTTTAGTTTTGATAAAAATCGAACCAAATCAATATTAACTTAAAATTATTGTTTTGGGTAACAAATTTTAGTTTTAAAAATCAATGCAAATTAAATCAAACTAACAATGTTTATATTTTATATATATATATATATATAACTTTTAGGTTTAAATATAGTCTTGGTTCTTCTATTTTACTCAATCTGTAATTTTAGTCCCCTTGTTTATTTATTCGTAATATTGGTCCCTCTATATTTTAAAATTATGACATTTTGTTTAACTTTGATCTTGACTCTTGAATTTGATGATGTGTTTATTAATGAGGTTGATGTGTCATCCATATCATATTTAAGATGCAATTTTATTAATTAATAAATAGGTAATACTATTATAATAATTTTATAGGTTTTAAAAATAAGACAAAACACTTAAAAAAATAAATAAATAAAAGAAACTTAAAATTTGTTAAACCAACTCTAAAACATAATACAGAGAAGTAACACAAAGAGAAGAAGAACAACAAGTCACAAAATTGAAGAACAAGAACGATGCTAAATGAGCGCCTTAATTGAGAATTTCATTAGTATAATTTCTTTCTCCCAATTATTATCGTTTCATTCTCTTTCTGCCGTTTACTTTGTAATGGATTCAAGGAAAAAGGGACGAAAATCACGAAACTCAGCTGTGATGGAACTCCAAGAAATCCGTATGATGCAATACTTTCTTCTTGGACAAAAGATGATGAAAAATATATTTACAGATATGTGATTTTTGTGTTTTGTGATGTGTGTTCGTATTGGTAGCTATCAAATACTGTTAATTTTGAATGGGGTTTAGAGATTTTATGAATTGTTTAATATTTTGAATGGAGTTTAGAATTTTCGTGAATGGTTTAATGTTTTGAACGAGGATTAAAGATTTCTTATTTGAAGAAAATATTTTCCATTTTAGAGTTGCACATTTTCTGTCAATAATTATTATTTGATTTATATGCTTTCTGAATCGCATGTAATTTGCGGTGTTCTTTTTCAGATCCTCACTTGGACCCAAAAGGACCTTAAAAGATTCTTGACACGATCCATAGGTTAATCATAATGATGCTCGTGATGCAACATGTGGCCATTAATCTGTATTTTGTTATGAGCTAATTTGTTTTGTATAATTAGTTTCGGCGATGGTTATTTTTGATGTTCTGAGTTAGTTTCATAATTGTGTTAATGATTTTATATAAAATAAGGAGTAGAGATAATAAATTTTTTAAATATAATAATGATGTAGTGTTACTGATAATGATAATGATTTGATACGCAACTCCAAAATTAAAAATATTTTCTTGGATTTATGAGATTTACGGATTATTCTTTGAATGGAATTTAGGAATTTAATCTTTAAATTATGGGATTATTATTGGAATAGAATTTAAGGATTTAATTAATTTTTGAGTTTTAATAGAATTTTCACTAACCCATTTTTAGCTTTGTTTGTTTTAAGTATGCAATTTTTTTACTAGCTTGATGAAGATATGACGAATCGTGCTAAGGAGATTATAATATCTCTAAAGGAAAAGAATGAAGTTTATGAATGTCTCAAAGATAAATAAAGATGGGTTGAAGAAGAAGATCAAAATTATGAAGAAGAAAATTAAAATTATGGATTTTTATTCTTCTGGTTTGTCTTGGATGTTTGTTGTAATACTTGTGTTTGCATTAGTTGCAACACATGTTTTGAAATAGTTGCTGTTTCGGTTCATGTATAACTTGTTATTTTTGTTAAGATGTTGTAATTGTGTGAAGATATAATGACTATGTTCATATAATCAAATGATCGTCTTTTTAATGAAATGTTGTAATTGTGTCAAATGCTCTAATTGCTATAATGAAACGAGTGTCTATAACACAGAAAAAATAATGTGTTAAATAAGTTGCGTGCATGTTGCTAAATAGTGTCAAATTGGGTGCATGTTGCCAATTTATTTTGCTTGCTATTTTGTGTTAATTGTTGTCAAAGATACTTTTCTATACCAATTCCAAATAAGATGTAATGGCCATGTTCAATATAACCTATCCCAATTAAGTCAGTCTCAAACTTGTGTCATTATAAATCAGTCCCAATTAAATCATCCTTAAACCAACCTCATTATAAATCAGTTCCAATTAAATCAATCATAAACCAGTCCCAAACCAGTCCCAATTAAATCAATCATAAATCAGTTCCAAGTCAGTCCTAACTAAATCAGTCTCAATTAAATCAGTTTCAAATCAGTCTCAATTAAACTAGTTTCAAACTAGTTCCAATACAAATGAGTACCAAACCAGTATCAATATAAATCAGTCATAAACCAATCATAACTAAACAGTCCCAATATAACTAAACTAGTATCAAGGTAAATTAATTCTTCTCAATTTTTTATCAATTGATCCAAAATTCATTATTTTGATTAACAAGATTGTTTGTTTAAATAGAGTTGAGACTACCCTTTTGAAAATAAATTCCAAATGCAATTATGCACAATTTTGTGTCATACTTGACATAATTGAATAATGAGATGAATTATTTGATTTTGATCCTTTCACTCTTCTATTTTTGCCTGATTAATTGATGTTTCTATTAATATTGGACAATTTTGTTTCTATTATTTGGCATCTTGTGTTGATTGTGGTTTACTCTTTATTGGTTCATTATATTTTGCACTGTGAGCCTGTACTATGAAAAAAACAATGTTTTTGTTAGTTACTTTCATGACTCTTGTTACAAAAACTAAATAGTACTTAACTATAATTATAGTAGTTAATTATCGTAGTTAACTTTGTTGCTATTGTTATTTGTTTTGTTTTACATTCCCCTTAAAAAAACAAAATGCATTAATAGGTCCATCTTCACTTTCAACTTTAGGTTCACAATCACATTCACTACCACTATCACCCTCAAGCTTGTATTCATCAATATCATTGACTATTTTCTCCTCAACACTTTGTCTCTTCTTATTGTCGTTCACAACTATAATTGGAGTATCAATAAGGTGCTTTGTAGAAACATATGCAAGTTCATTACCTTTCAGATATTCAATAAATTGGATAGCATTAGCATTTGAGTTAAAAGACCTCAATCCATGCGTAAGTGAATATTTTAGGTGTCTATACCATAAACATCTAACTTCTTTATAACCTAGATTTGTTATTATTCTTCTTATATCCATATACAATGTAAGACCCGCAATTTTATTCATTAGCGTCAGTTTCGAGGAGGAAACTATTTAAAGTAGGTAGAATGTAACATCCATTCTTAGGTTGAAATGCCACGTTCTCCACTTAATATTAGGTTGAAAAACCACATTCCCACATAATACCACATTTTCCACTTTCCCCACTTAATATCATGTTCTCCACTTAATGTCACGTTGTCCATTTTCTTCACTTTCCCCACTTATTATCATTTTCCCCATTTAATACCAAACGTTACTCACTTCAAACGATAAAAAAGAATAAAACAAAACCTGACGTCTTCCATTCAAAAAAGCTATGCGAAGGATATAGGAAAAAAAAAGGGTCTAGGAGAGAAAGAGAGAGAGACTATTTTGATAGAAAAAACAACCACCAAAAGAGAAAATAGAGGAGTAACCCTATTCCCGATTTTGTAAAAATCAGTCTCAGAACAACAACATTGATTGCGCATTTGTTAACCGTTGGATCAGGCTGATTTTTGGAAAGCAGGTTGACAAAATATAGATATTTGTTTTCAACGGTTGGATCGGCAAAATGACGTTCAGAGAGGGAGAAACCGTGCTCGCCCAGCAGCAGGTGTGAAACGAGTGAGACAAGAGTTTTTGAAGTATAATTCTAGAAATAACTTTGGTAACGGTAAGGACATGTTATATGATATGTTGTTATAATGGTTGTGCTTGATATGTTGTGGTTATTCAAGGTGATTACTTTGTGTCTAAACTAGTTTGGTTTAGGACAAAGTTGAATGATTTTGGACGCTCTGGTTGAGTCATCTATATTGCTACTAGTTTGGTTTAGGACAAAGTTGAATGATTTTGGACGCTCTGGTTGAGTCATCTATATTCTACTATAATTAAATTTTGTTGTATATTTATTCTTTTTATATCCTATTGTTGTTTTGATATTCTCTTGTAATAACATTTGAGTACTATATTTATTTTATTTAATTGTGTTTGTTATAATATTTCAATATGTATTTTTTAATATATAATATACATTTATTGCAACTTATTTATAAAGCCCAAAATTCAGCTTAATGGTTAATTACCATTTATTTTTTTATAAAAAATAATAAATAAATTCACATAAAACTCCAAAATTCTTAGTTCCAGTACGAAATATAATATTCATAACAACAAATAAGAATATGAGCATGTATCTAAAGTGCAAGAGTGAATTAAGTTTGCACCGGGTATTCATTGAATCTTCTAGAGGATTTTACACATAGGATTTCTCACTTTTACCCTCACATTCACAGCATCACCTATCTTTGTTGACACCCCCAACTTGCAACTTGCATTTTCTTATTGTATTTTGTGTTCATTGAGGTTGTTCAAGCTCCTGCCATTGAACAATTTAGGTGACTTTATTATTAGACCATTTCAAAACTAACAATCTATTCCCAAACATTGAACTGATAGAGGGATGTTGGAAGGGAACAAAATTGAGGAATTGAAACAATTCCATTAACTAAGACAATTTGATCGGTTGTTACACAGAGTTAAAATAAATAAAATAATTTTTATTAGAAAATTTAAAATCTAATTTTTCGTCACCACTTTCCCACATATACTTCTTCTCTTTCAAAATAATTATGCTATACATTAATTTTATTATTGTGTTTATATATACTCCAAGTATATTGCAACAACAACAAAATCGATGCTATAGTTACATTTTTTATTGACCTATTAGTCTTTTTAAATTCAGACAATACATCATTTTAAAAAACTTTATTACAAAATATAATTTGTAATAGACAAACAAGATAAACCAGAGTTTTAAATACCAAAACTTAAAATAAAGTAATTGACATATAATAGTCAAACTCAAATTTTACGTTTTTCTAAATAGACTTATGTCTAGAAATAGTAATATGATAATTTTTTTTTTATAGAGTTAAGTCTATTAAGTGGTAAAGTCAAAATGTACTCCAACTTGAAAGCCTTACCGGAACTAAATGAAGATAAATTTTTAAATTTTTCAGTAGCAATTTCATCAACTACAATATTTAGATGTATGATATCATTTTCAATTTCATATGCACGAACCACGTCCAATCCAATTTCATTTTTTCATATTATATTAAATTATGTATATAGTTTTTTTAAGTTTAAAATTTTTTTGAATTATCATTTTAAATTGTTAAAATATAATTGAAACATCATAATTAATTGAATATTCAATCTACATGTGAATAAAATTAAAAATATTGATTATGTATTACTTTATTTTAAAGTTATGTGTGAGTATAAATTTTTGTAAATACAAATAATATATATATATATATATATATATTAATCTTTTTATTTATGTAGTAAAATAATTTTTATTAGAAAATTTAAAATCTAATTTTTCGTCATCACTTTCTCACATATACTTCTTCTCTCTCAACATAATTATACTATAAATTAATCTATTAGTCTTTTTAGATAAAGACAAAATGTCATTTTACAAAATTTTAACATAAAATATAATTTGTAATAGATTAATAAGATAAACCAGAGTTTTAAAAACCAAAACTTAAAATAAAGTGACTGACATATAATAGTCAAACTCAAATTTTAAGTTTTTCTAAGTAGACTTATGTCTAGTAATAGTGACATGATAATTTAAAAAAAAAAAACAAGAACTATCAAATTTCATAGTTAAGTCTATTATGTGGTAAAGTCAAAATGTACTTCAGCTTAATAGTCTTACCAAAATTAGATTAAGATAAATTTTTCAGCAGCAATTTCATCAACCACAATATTTAGATGTATGAGATCATTTTCATTTTCATATGCACGAACCACGTACAATTCTAGTACATCTCCACAAACTGAAACTGACAAGGTAGAAAAACAACGAAACGAAAAAACTTGAGTATGTTAAAATTGAAATTAACATATATAAATATTGCTAATTTTGTTGGGTTGTGTTTGAATTATGTAATAGTTCAGTGTGATGGAAAAACAATTCACAGTTTCTTGGAGGTGTATTAGCATAATTCACATTAAACTATTAGCAAAAGAACTTTGAATTACCTACTCGTAGTTGGATCATGTACAAACTTGCAATTGAGACAAATAATCAATTAAATTAAACCAACCTGAGTATCATACAGATCCAAACAAACATAAAAACAATTGCTTTTTCAAGCGGCTAAAAGAGGAATGATACAAACTGTGCAACAAAACTAGCATCACACAATCAGGATGAAATGAAATGTTTGAAAGATAGTGGGTGGGCAAGATGTAATCCTAACTATTCAAATTAAAATCAAAGTAAAATCAAAGGAGTAGATGTCATTTACAATCACATAATATCTCCAAAAATTAGTTCAATAAGAAACAACCATCAAATGTCAAATAAGTCAAATACATACATAATTAACAAATAAGTCAAATACCATCAAAAGTCAAATAAGTCAAATTTATATGAAGCCAACTTAGCTCTATTGATTGTCAGAGATGTCAAATACCATATCTACACCGAATTTGCAGAGGATGGATCAATTTGTTCCATTTAGTCGTCGCGAGTCTCGTAGAGACTTTCGGTCTTTTAGTTTGAACACAACCCCAGATCATCGCATTATGGGTCATATTTGGAATAAGGTTTATTTCGATGATAACAAATCAAGGAATAAGACTTATTTCGATGATAACACATCAAGTTTCCAGAGTATCCCTATTATATCTGTCTTTAATATCCAAGGCCAAATAGTAGGTATGATTATTGGAGCATTTGACGGGGGTGAAATTGTTGTACACTTAAGATTCTTCATAAATTAACGAGAGAGAAATTACCGAGAGAGGGAAACAACCTCTAGGAGAAGGCTTTGACTCTAAGGTTTATAAATTTCTTTTAAAAAAAATTCTTTCTTTTTTGTTGTAAATGTGATACAATGCTAATTACATCCCTATAACTTTTATAGGATGCAAGGGGATTCAAAAGGAAGGGACCATCTAAGTGATAGAATGAGCTCCTCCTAAATGGAAGCATGTAACATCTCTAACTTTACTCTTTATTTATGTATGCATTTGACTTTTGATTGTTATATCTTAAAACATCTTTTTATTTATGTATGTATTTAACTTTTGATGGTTGTATCTTAAAACATCTTTAACTTTATAATTTATTTATAATTATGTATGTTTTGATGGTTATATCTTAAAACATCTTTAACTTTACAATTTATTTATAATTATGTATGTATTTGACTTTTGATTGTTTTTTTATTTGACATTTGACCACCCACTATGTTTCAAGCTTTTCATTTCATCTTGGTGTAATTATAATTTTGATCTTTGAAAGAAGCAACTCTAATGCTAAAGTGCGGATAAGCTTTTGATTCAAACCCTAACAAGAAAATAACTAGAGTTTAGATGAGTTTGCGACTAGGTTCTAGTTTAGTACGATTACCCTTTACTAAACTAAATTAGAGGTTGACTTTGGATAGTTTTAGAAAAGTAGTTTACCTTTCTAGGTTTTTAATTATGATAAGGGAATACTAATCACACCAATAATCATTTACGTTAAAGTGACACTCAAGTCCTTAAAACCAACAATGACAGAGACAAATGCTGACTTAGATAGTTTTAGAATATAACCAATTGTGTTGATCAATCCAACATGTTATGAAGTCTAAAGTAAAATTATTAGACGGATTTTTTTAAAATTTGTTAAATAAATTATTAATATTTTATTTAATAACTTTAGTAAAATTTATGACATTTTCAAATATATTTTATTTATATTTAAAAAAATAAATAAAATAAGACATTTCAACGGTTCTATGAAAACATCAAGAACTCATGGAAAAAACTCATGTAAAAAATCCTTTTATAAAAACCCTAAAATATCTTTCAACTTTTTTTGATTTGAAAAACAATGTACCTCTATGTTTTGTTTTAAAAAATAACTTACTTCTTTTATGTCTGCTTAATTTGTTATCTCTCTTAAAATTTATATTAATAAAATATAATAAAATCAATGCAAAAATCTCTACAAATTATCTAATATCGAATGATAAACTAATTAATAATAAACAGACAAATTCTAACACTTTTAGTTAACAACTCAACTATTTATATATTTTTTTAGAAGTGACACGATGTTTAATTTGGTATGTTTTAATTTGATGGAATTATATGAAATTTTATGAAATTATATGTTTTAATTTGATGAAATTATAACAAATAGATATGTTTTAATTTGATGAAATTATATGAAATTTTATGAAATTATTTGTTTTAATTTGGTTTTGCTACTCCTTTTTTGCCTATAAACATTGCTCACAAATGCTGGTAGCGTTACACAAGATATGGGTATGTTAATCAGCCCTTTAATCCGTGCGATTTTTCTACATTAGCATTTATCTTGCCTTATAATCTTTGAAACATGAAGATTTAACATGAAACTTTGACACTTGTGTCTTCCAAATTCTGAAAAAGTAAATTCAATTAACTTTTTCATAAAAAAATTCTTATTTTTTGGCATGAAGCATTTGCTATAACCCATAATTCATGATCTAATGAATAACTCTTCACAACAGGGTACTCCGACGATCTTCTCTATGAGTTGAGGCTACAAACTTTTATACAGCTGATATATCTCTCATAGAGAAGATTATTCAAAAGATTCCGAGTATTTGCAATTGGGGTTTTTGTTGAGAAGGTATACTACCTACCTAATTCTCACGCATCTTGCTTTTAATGTATGTATTATCATGAAATCCTAATGCTGGGGTGCTTGATTTAAAGAGTTGGACTTTGATTTAGTCTTTGATATGCATTGATAATGCTTCTGATTAGTTTGTTGAGCAATCAATGGAGCACTTTAGAAACCAATTGTCAATTGTGGGTGATTTAATTATTGTTGCTGCTTGTTAATAACACATAAGCTTTTATGTCACGAGTTCTCTTTTATGCCATTTCGTTCTGTTATTGCATCATTTCTTTAGTTCTTACTTTCTTTTGCATGTTGGAAAATGGTTGTTAAATTGGTTTAGTATTTTGTGTGACTTAAGGGAAAACGCTCTTGTTGCGCAGTTTGTATCATTCCTCTTTTAGCTGCTTCAAAAAGCATTTATTTTTTATGGTTGTTTCGATCTGTATGAAAATTTTAATGGGTAAAGTATTGTGTCAATTCAATGTCTAATCCAGAAACAATAATGTATATTGATCAGTTTCAATTATTATTTCGTGTTGATATTTATAATTTTTTTTTTTGTTTTTTT
>JBBPBT010000152.1:6877783-6888172 GCA_037974875.1 Cicer bijugum | reverse complement strand
TCTTTAATTTCACTCACATATAAATTATTTTAAACATGCAATTAATTGCGAAGTTTCAATTAAATTTTAATATTTTAAAATGATAATTTGAGAAAATTATTAAATTTAAAAAACTGTATATATAATTTAATATAGTTTAAAAAATGGAGTTACAAACAAATTTTGTTTTGATTAAACAAATCTCTTTTATGCATCAATAAAGAATTAAGTTTGTTAAGAAAGTATAAAAAATATTGTTTTCTATAAAATAAATAAAAATATAAAATTGATAATTATCATTAGTGTCTTTACATGCGAGACTTTTTTCTTATCAATGTACAAGTTCGAAACAATCATTTTCATATTAAATTTGTCAATAATTTAAACTCTTTTTTTACGATTATTCTTTCTCTTTTTGTGTTTGCCCGGATGAACTTGAATTTAAGCGTATGATTTGTTAACAACTTTTTTTCTCCCTTGCTCGTTTCAGTTTGTGGAGATGGTGTGGTATAAGAAAGTTGGAGATGTATTGAATATGTATGTAGTCCGAGCAAATGAAAATGATTCCATACATATCAATATGGTGGTCAATGAAGTTGTTGCTGAAAAATTTAATCGGTAAGTATTGTGTCAATACTATGACTACTCAAGATACAATAATGTATATTGACCAGTTTCAATTATTATTAACAAATTAAATTTAAACATGTCTTTTTGTTTTCTTTGTATTTATCAATTCTCTGATTTTAAAAGAACTCGTGAAACCAAACAGATTGGTTGGTTCAATTAATTGATAATTCTTTATAATTACTCAATTTTCTTTTCATACTTAAAACGATTTATTTTTTATTTTTTTATTTTGTTTTACAATTTTAATTTTTTGAAATCTTTATAAGATGACTAACATAATTTGCGTGTTTTTTTATTTTATTTTAACTTGTGTGCCACACCCGATCAAATTGTTCTAGTTTGTTTATGAAGATAATTTGCGTTACTATATTTGTGTCTGTGAATAGGTTGTTAGTGTTGAAATGGTCTAATAATAAACTCAGCTAAATTTGTCAACGGCAGTAGTATGAACAACTTCAGTGAACACAAAACACAAATAAGAAAATAGAAGTTGCAAGTTCGGGTGGGTGTCAACAAAGATAGATGAGGCTGTCTTAGTGAGTGTGAGGGTAAGAATGAGAAATCCTATGCGTAATAAAGTCCACTAGAAGATCCAATAAACGTCCGATGCAGACTTAATTTATAATTACATTTTATATATCGATATTATTTTATAATTTATAATTTATAATATTATATTTTATAGTTGTACAAAAATTTATTTATTATTTTTTTATAGACAAAAAAAATAATATTGAACCACTAAACCCAATTTTAAACTTTATAAATAAGTTACAGTAAATATATATATATATATATTATAACTTATCAAATATTTTATTTTTATATTTTATTTTATTAGAAATAGATATAATTATTCTAAAAATTTATTGCTGATAGTTACTAGTTTCTAACTTAATTATATTGTGTCATTTAAACTTGTAATAATAATAATAATAATAATAATAATAACAATAATAATAATAATAAATCTCTTTGCAAATGAGTCTTATTTGTTGTCTATTTTTTTTTTAAAAAAAAATTGACTTCAAGTGTTTAAATATATTTTAAACATGTTAGATAGAAATAACAATGATAAAAAAGTCTCATACACACTTACTAATGAAAGTAAACTTGAACATGTGTCTTATTGTAAATTTGTGTGTTTGCAAAAATGATCTGAATTTTTTTTTGTGAGCATATCTCTTGTCATATTTTTGATCTATTTAAAAATTAGTTTCTGAAAAATACAAACATTATAAGCTTAAGAATATTTTGTAAAGAGATAAATTATAATTGACATGTTGCCACGTTATCTTATTTTACTTCTCTGTATGCGCTCATTTTCTCTACTTTTAGAAATGAAAAATGGATCTATTCATAACAGTAAGTTTGATCATGTTCAAATTAAAATGTTGCTTGTTGGGAAAAGGACAAAGATAAAAAAAGACATCTTACTTGTGTGGAATTTTAAAATATTAACTGATATTAATTTCATAATATTCAAAGGGAGATTTTAGAAAATATTGTTTTTATTAAAACTGAGGTCTAGTTATTGTTTTTATTCTTTCTAAAAATGAGAAGAATATATATTCATTGACTATTTTTTCGAGTGTTTTAAAATGCTAGCAATTATGTGATATTGGTTTTGTTATTATTATCCATATTTTGATTGCAATATTGACTAAAATAATTTTTGATCATCATACATGCTATATTCTTTGTTGTTAGTTTCAAATTTAAAAAGTTTGGTATATGAATACATTTTTCAATCACTTAAATTCTAAGTGCAATATATTCATACTATTGCTCCAAACAATTGTACTTCATATTTTCTTTTATTCTCCAACTTTTTTTGATAGATGCCAAAAAAAGGGAGAGAAATATATGATAAATATAGGATGAAAGTAGTTAATGAAAAATGTTAAGAATTAACCTTTTGTATGTCACTACAAAAAATTGATCTATTGTGAAAGTCATAAAAATAGACAAATGAGTTTGACTAGTTCGCATATAGCTATTTCCAAACTCATTTTATTAACTAGTTGCATTATCATCACAATGCAAATCGATTGAGAAAAATAGAAAGACTGTGAATATAGTTAGATTACCATTGAAATTGTATATTTGCGACGAGAAAACTGAACTGTAGTTTGAGTAAGTGCGATTTTTTATTTTCAGAATAGGAACACAACTTTTTGAATTATTTACATAAAAAGAGATGCTCATTTCTGAATAGGAGATGAGGGCATTGATGACCTACACCAATCTATAAAAACTTATATTTTGTTTGCACAAATGTGGTTTCTTCTCACATCTTGCACATATGTTTTGTTTATATGAGCTCAATTAACGACTTTTAGTTTTTAGTATTATTAATGATTTGTAAAAGTTAATGAGTTTATGTTATAAATTCAACCTATAAACTTTGAATTGATAAATATATAATTGAAAATAGAAATTATTCTTGAAGTTAATAAGAAAAGGAAATAACCTCTATGAGATGACCAACATTTACGAAGATGGCCTACTACGACGAATTTGGATGATATCCACCGAATTGCCTACATGTACCACAGATAAAGATAAATCTATTGTAAAATGTACCTGTATTTGATGCAGAGAAATAAATTCTTGCAAATTATACACACAGATAAAGATAAATCTATTGTAAAATGTACCTGTATTTGACGCAGAGAAATAAATTCTTGCAAATTATACACACATGTGTGTTTGACACATCTGGCAAGTAATAAACCTATGTCACAAGTTGACTTCATATAAACTATATCTGCCTTCAGTGCAAAATCTTCATCATCTATCCTTTAAATTTATTGTTATGGTTTGATTAACCGAGAGAATGGACGCAAGTCATCAAGAGTTACTCGTTTTCTTCTATTCCCATAACTTGTCGGGAAAACAATGTACCATGTGTTGTTGATACACAAACCTCAATTACTAAAATAATCACAAAAATGTTAATTAAATCATTATAATTATTATAAAATGTTACGAGGGATTAAAAAAAAAAGAGTTCATCTAAATGATAGAAAGAGTTCCTCTTGAATGAAAGCATATATAGAAACATATTTATTTTTACTTTTTGTTTAGAATTATATATTTTACATTTCATGGTTGTTTTTTATTGGGTTGACTTTTGGATATATAATGTTCAAGTGATTGTAAATGAAATATATCCTTTTAATTTTTTTTTGAATAGTTAGGATTCCATATTATATCAAGCATTTAATTTTGTCTTGTTTGTGTGATGCTAGTTGAAACAAAACTAAACTCAATAGTTTATATTTATATAATTGAATTTCATTCTAAATTACATTTTTATTATTATTTACTTATTTAGAATCACACTAAAGTCCCTAAAACCAATTACTACATTTTGCAATTGAAGGTTTCACTTGCCACGTAAAACTATCCAATGTCAGTCTCTGCCTTTATTGAGAGAGAAGAATAAGTATAGATGTGAGAAAGTTGGAGAAAAAAATTAGGTTTCAAACTTCTAATAAAGATTAGTTTATTACATAAAAACAAATATATATATATATATATATATATATATATATTATTGAATTTCTTTATAAAAATTTAAACTAAGGCATATCCTCTAAACCAAGATAATAAATGTTTATTTACATAATCAATGACATGCAAATTAGTTTAGACATTTAATTTATTACAATTTTTCGATTAGATGTTAATATTTTAAGATAATAATTAGAGAAAATTTTCAAAGTTAAAAGATCATTAAATTCTTCACTAGTTTTTGCTTTCCCCTTAGAATTAATGTTTTCCCTTGCTTCAAACAATATGACATTGTGGCTCGTTAGTTATAAGTTATTTTTATTTTTGTTATAGTTTGTTTTATTAATGTTTTCTTTACCAACGTTTTATTAGTTTTCTATATGTATCTAGTGTGCTTTTGATTTGTATGTTCTTCTATAGTTAGTAGATGCTTCAACTTTGAAGAGAGAGGTTGCCGAGAAGGTTGATCTCTTGGCTGTAAGGGAACTAACTGGATAACTGGAGGTCAGTGGCGAAGAGATTGATTTTAAAAGTGAAATTTATGCTACACATGAGGTATCTTGCTATTACAAAATGGTATTGTGGGTTAAAAATTTATGATTTGGCTAAAAAGTTGTAATAGTTCAATTTGGGGAATCAAGTGCTTGTACAATCAGCAAATGACACTTATCAATATCAGTTTTCCCCCTTCTTTTTGTGTTAATTATGATTATTAATATTATTACTATCGTTTATATATACCCACACTTGTGATTTGTTTGTATTTTCATGTTAAGTATAATGTATTGTCAACATAGTTGATGCCATCATGTGACTCCTTGGGGCATGTTCAATTCAATTATGTCTATAATTAGATTAGTGTTTTGGTTCTACTTATTTGATGTAACAATGCTAAGATGCAATTTATAGTTAGTTGATTTATTAATTGCTATAATGAAGGAAGTATGAAATTTTGTTAAATTTTGAATATGACTTGTTAGATTGGTTCAAATTTAATCGATCTAACAAATCAATTTTGAATTTGACTTGTTAGATTGGTTCAAATTTAACCAATGTAATAAATCAATTTTAAATTGACTTGCTAGATTGGTTCAAATTTAACCGATCTAATAAATCAATTTTGAATTGACTTGTAACATCTGTCATTTTAGCTGATTTAATAATTAACTATTTATTACAACGTTTGATGTTAGATCGGACAAATAACCGATCTAACATGTACATAGGAACCGATGTAACAATGTTTAATTGCACTAGTGAGACTGCACATATAATTTAATGTAAAAAAACTTAAAAAAATTTAAAAAAAAATAATTAAATTTAATAAACTAAATATATTTTTGCCTTGAAGGAAGTATGATAGATTTAACTCCAATGAAAAAAAAAGGAGATTATTTATATGATGACTAAAATAAATAAATAAAATAGCTCGGGAATTAATTAACATGAACTTAATTTCGTTCATCGTATTATTTAATTCTTTATATATTATTACAATTTTTTTTATCATATCGTCATTATTTATTTATTTATATCTTTAGATTCATTTCAATGACTAATTTCAACTCCTTTTTTAGTAGTATAGTATTACAGAAAAAGAATCTTCCTTTAAGTAGTCGCATGGCATAGATGTGAGCCTGAAAAAAAAAACATTTTAATATACAAATTTCAACGTGTAGCATATTAATTAATTTTAAAAAATGTATATATTCATGCAAGATTTCCTCCAAACGAGGGTGCACAGATTATAATAATGTGAATAAGCGACAAATTTTATTGACGAAAAATAAAATTCCTCTTTAAAGACAAATTTTTTGACACCATTATGACGCTACGTTAATTTTTTTATTCTTCATTCTTTACGTTTTGTAAAAATTTGTTTCTTGGTGTTTAACTATTATAAAATTATTTATATACTTGATCATTATTTATCGGTTATGTAAAAAACTTTACACTAATAATAGATGAAAATTATTTTCTTTTCATATATAATTTGGAATATTTAAGCGTGATTAAATAGACACATATACTATAGTATGTGTTTTTTCCAAACTGTACAGCTCTATTAATTAAATGAATCGGTATCCAATATTAACATATGTGTTTATTGAATATTAACCAATCACAACCTTGACTTTATGTGTGGCTGCATGCACTGTGCTGTATGTAATCCATAATCATGTTATATCCCAATTGAACATAACAAGTACTTAATTTAGTTGTGATATCAAGTAGGGGTTAATATTATTGATTAATTGACTTTGGCCAAATATTTCCTTTTTCTTTTTCTCCCATTGCTTATAGCTATAATTACTTTCAAAACGGTGAGGTCCAATATCAATACATCGAAGTTCATTCCTTCATTAAAATTTGGTTAGATATATTAGGATATTGCACAATTATTTCTCTCTCCAAATCATATCAGATTATAATTTTCATTTTTCTTTTGATAAAATTTTAATTTTGAAATTTATCATTTTTCATCTTTGTCTCAAAATAGAAGAAAATAATTATCTTTCTCTCTATTTTGAAATTTATACCTTGTACAACCAAACAAAACAATATAACATATATATTACGGTGGAAAAATATCTGGTTAAGAATTGTTTTAGTTATGATTAAATTTAAGAGTATTGAACTATAGTAATTTGCAGTTAGATCTAGCGTACACAAAATTTGATTAAAAATTATTATAATTAATATAATAGTCCTCACACAACAAAGTCTTTAAATTATTTTGCAAGTCTTTTGGTCTACATTAAATAAGAAAAAAAATTCGGTCATAATTTTCTTCTATTTTTATATAAACATTTTTTCCTTTGTGATAAATACACGTTTCAATATATATATATGTATTTAAAATAATTCCTCAAATATGTCTTATTTAGCATGTTGACTAAAGTAAAACATTTATAGGAAGATACTACATGAAAAAAATTAGTATTAATATTTTTCTATTGAAGAATTAAATCACAATCCTAAAACTCTTTAATTGTTTAGGAATTGAAAAAGGTGGAACGAATTTGTCTAAGCAAAAGGGTGGGAGAAGAGATAACGATAGACTAAAACTTTACTTGAGTGTCAAAATACTCTTCGATTTTGGGAGGTTCCAAAAAGTAAATAAGGGTTTTAAAAAAAGAAAACGTTAAGAAGTGCCTTTAAAACACCTATAAAAGAGTTCAAAGGGGAATATAATCTTCAAAAATGTATATTCTAACAATTTGAAATTTTAAAAATTGATTTGTTTTGTTTTTATTAAAGTTGTCATGTATGCATTGCTGATTTATTTTCTCTCTTCAAGGATCTATAAGGTTATCTCTCTAAAATTGAATTCTTTTTTAAATCTTTTTTAGGGTGGAGAAGACCCATAAGGTTCATTGGAACAATTGAGATATAATTTGTTGTGGGCATGAGCAAGGTAGGCTTAGTGTGCATAATATGTATGTGTTCAATGTGCTGCTTTTGGGTAAATGGTGTTGGAGGCTTAAAACAGATACGGGTGAGTTGTGATTTAAGGTTTTAGTATGGTTGTTCAAATGGGATAGTGGGAGGTGGTACATCTCGAGATTTGTCATGGTAAAATGATATTATGTGTCTAAAGGTTGGTGGAGGTGGGGGTATTTAGGAATAGTGGTTCTCTGACAACTTAGTTAAAAAAATATGTAATAATGAGAATATTTTGTTTTGGTTTGATTCGTGGTTGGAATGTGGACTATTACAAAGTAGGTTTAGTCAATTGTTTGTGGTGCATGATAAATTTATCACAGTGGGGAATATGTTTAGATTGAGGTGAAAAGTTGCGGAGATGAATGCGAGTGGTGTCATAGTATGTTTAGGTGGAAACATGAGTTGGTGGAAGAGTGTGTTTCGTTGTTTGTGGTGCATGGTAAAATTATAATAGTGGCGAATATGTTTAGATTGGGGTGAGAAGTTGGGGGAGATGAATGTGAGTGACGTCATAGTGTATTTCAATGGGAAGATGAGTAGGTGAAAGATTGTATTTCGTTGTTTATTTATGTCCTTTTGTATGATCGAGTTCACGCTATGTGGGATGTACTATGTGAAAATTGCTTATAAAAAATTGATGCATAACTCTTCTGTAGATCATTTTCTCATTAGTGACATTATTTGGAATAAAATGGTGTAGCTAAAAGATGTCTCTCTTAGCTTTGAAGTTCATGCATAATCAGCTACCTATGAAAGATAATTTGCTAAAAAAATGCATTTTAGATAGTTTTTTCAACTTATGTCTGAGTGGGTGTGAACTTGAAGAACCTGATCAATATCGATTTTTTAATCGTCCTTTTTTTTTTGTTCGATTTCGGGAAATATTCTTATTTGATTGAACATTGAGGATCCTTTGTCTAATGTTGTTTTACTCCACGTTTAAAAATTTGGTGGGTTAGGTGTGTTTGGCATAAACGGTCGACATATTTTCAATCTTTGGTTAGTGTGCATTTGGGCAATATGTACAATAAAGAATCATGTCATATTTAGACAGTAAGAGTTTGACACTAAGACGACAAAACATGTTAAACTACTTTATTTGTGTCGGTTTCGTTATAAAGAGATTATTTTTTATATGACTTTAATTTATGGTGGTTTAACTCGATTCATTGTTTGATATAGTTGTATGTGGTTTTTTTTGGGTTGTTTCTAGTGTGTAGAAGAGTTTAATTCTTCGGACTCCGTGCATTTTATTGTCCGGTTGAGTTTTGTTAACTTTTTTATCTTTGTATATTCTAAATCTTCTCATAAAATTCTATTATTTTAATATATTATTTGATTGTTTCAAAACAAAAAACTTAAAAATTGACACTTTCTATGTAAAATTCATTTTTTTATTCCTTAATAAATATTCTTAAAACACTTGTGAGCATAAATTAAAAATTAAAATCAAAATCAACCTCTTCGATCTCATTGATTCAGATTTTAATATTTGATTGGTGTATAAATAATTAATTATATCAAGATTAATCTATATTGTTAAGTGTAGATAAAAATTCACTCATTTATCTACTTTTTTTTTTATTTATAATTTATTTAATTTTAAGTAACAATTGGATTATTTATATTTGAAAATATAAATAATATTATCATTTTTTACATAAACTTAGAAAATTCATCGTCATTTTCAAACAAATGTCATAAAATTAACTATCATTTTTAACAAAATCTATATTTTCATTAAATTCATAGCTCAAATATTCAAATAAACTCATATTTTCATCATCAACGACAACAACAACATTAAATTCATAAAATTAAAAACTCACTTTAGGATTTAATCTCTAAATCATCAAGAAAAATATTATTCTTTTTTTTTATTATTATTCACCAACATCAATTATTTGATTGAAATTAAATTAAATAGTAGCAAAAGATATTTTGCCAAAAAAACTACCTTAATGGCACTCCAAGTTGACTTGCTACGATACGTTAATTACACGGAAATCAGTTGTCGAAAAAAAAGTTGTAGGAATTTTGCTTAGCTAATTATATTGACTTGTACGGTTGACTATAAGTCAACATGGTCAATTAATCTAATCATTGAAACATGGTTAATGGGTCCCCACCCTCTAAGAAAAACAAGAATGATAAACAATCTCTAATTTACTTTTTGACTCACTTCTTACTTAAATTTTTAATTATGTTGTAGTTTTTACATGCATCCCTTCCTTTGAGAAGAAAATTGTCATCAATTATGGGTCTCCATCGTTATCAGAGTCTAGATTATATCACTTATTGTTTAACTTCTTCAGTTAACATATTAGTGATTTTATATTGATCTATAATCTTTAAAGATAACTCAAATTGTGCACTTTCAAACGTGATTGTTTTGGTTCTTACAGAGTTAGACTATTTAACTAGAGAATTGCATTTTTTTTATAGCTATATGAAGGAAAGAAAATTGGCTCGATAAGCACTATGTGTTGTTTTTCTTTATTAAAAATGCGTTGTCATGCTTATCGCTTAGGGTTATTTCTATTTTTTATTTTTCTGATTTCTTATGCTCTTGACTTAAGGTCATTTCTATTTTTTACTCTTTTGATTTCTTTCACTATTTGAGATTTTGAGAGTTAAAATCTTCTTCATTTATCTTCTTAATTACCATAATTTTGAAGGAATTTTGTTTGCATAAATTTGAATTCTACCAAATGTCACGTTATTATATTTTATATTTTTAATATATAATGAAAAAATGGAGAAAATGGTAAATGAAGATCCGTGTATATATTTTACAAAGAAAGAGTATGTAAG
>JBBPBT010000152.1:6815253-6831666 GCA_037974875.1 Cicer bijugum | reverse complement strand
AATTTTTTAAGTGTAATTTGATTTCTTCTTATATATATATATATATATTTTCAAATATGCTTTTGATCTCTATAAATATGATAAATATCAGTCATTTTAATTTTAATTTTTTGTAAAAATTGACTATGTATTTTTAATATTTAAAATTAAAAAACAATTCATTGATTCATTTAAAAATAATCATATACATTTAATTAAAGAGTCTTAACTAAATTATCTCTTTAAGCCAACAATTTCCTGCCAAAAAAAAAAGTTGTTAGACAGTACAGTAAAAAAAATCACGTAAAAATAAGGAAAGAAAAGAAATACATCACATAAGAGAGAAAATGTGAATCATTAGCAATCCATGGGTTACCTTAGAAAACAATTCCATAATTGATTCACAATATTAAAGTTTCATAAAATAATATTAGAATGTATTTATATGATTTTCAATTCTAATTGAATAATATTATCTTTGATTTCAGTTTGTCTTTAAATTTAGTTTATCTAAACTACGTATAATTGGAGAGTTCTGATTTCTCTTTTTATCTTTAATCATTTATATTTTTAATTCTGCGTTTATCATTCAAAATTTATAGATTGAATTCATAACATAAACTCATTAACTTTTGCATACCATAGTTAATAGAAAAGATCAAAACATTTGTCCAGGTTAGAAGAAACAAGATTCTGCACACACATAAGGGTTTATTGGTACAGTCCAAGACTCCAAGCCCAATCCACTTATAAACCCAAAACCCTAAAATCATCTTCTCAAGCCCTCCTCTCTGAAAGCTGTGTCATTTCTTTGTCTCTCATTCGAAATCGAAAATCGCACTCAGTGAACCTGCAATTCACGCACTCTCTCATTCCAGATTTTAGTTTTCTCTGCAGTTTTCAATGGTAATGTAACCCTTCACAGCCTTTTTATTTCTCTCAATGGTAACGCAACTAGTTAATGATGATATGAATTTTGAAAGAGCTAATTAGTCAAACTCATTTTTCGATTTTTCTGTAGTTAAACTATTTTATTTTAACTTCAAGTTTTCAATGCTTAGCCGCGTAATGATAGTTTAACGTTATTATTGCACTCATATTTTAAACAAATGTAACTTTAGGCTTTGTCTGATTATGAATTTCTCAAACTAAGTGAGAAGGTGAAGCCTTTTACATGGGTGGTAAGGATGATAAATTCAAAAAATCGGACTATTCAATATGCTACAGCTTTTGCCCCGCAAGTCGACAAATATGCTATGGGAATAAAAGAGAATGAGGTATTATTGATGACTTGCGCCCATGTTTTGCCAAAATCAAAAGATAACATTATGGTTAGAAGAATTGATGATAAAGATTTTGGGTTGAAAGCCAATATAATTTATATGAAGCCAACTTGGGACATAGCTCTATTGGTTGTCAGAGATGTCAAACACTATATGTACACCGAATTTGCAGAGGATGGATCAATTTCTCCATGTCAAGACACTGTTACATGTAGGTCATTCTGTAGACATGGTATGGTCTGTATTCATTGGACGTGCTGTATACCAATGTTTGGATAACTTTGTTCCTTTTAGTGGTCGCGAGACTTGTAAAGACTATCATCCTTTTAGTTTGAACAAAACCCCATATCATCGCATTATTGGTCATATTTGGAATAAGTCTTATTTCGATTATAACTCATCAACAAATTTTAGTTTCCAGAAGAATCTTCACCCTTGTATCCCTATTATACAGTACTGGCTTTTTGTTTAAAGAGGGCTGTTCTGGAGGACCGGTCTTTAATATCCAAGGCCAAATAGTAGGTATGATTATTGGAGAATTTGACGGGGGCCAAATTGCTGTACACTTAACATTGTTGAAACAATTTATAAAAGAATTTGTTTTGTCAACCACTCAAGATTCTTCAGAAATTAATGAGAGAGGGAAACAACCTCTAGGAGAAGGCTTTGACTCTAAGGTTTGTTAATTTCTTTTAAAAAAAATCTCTCTTTTTTGTTGTAATTGTGATACAATGCTAATTACATCCCTATAATTTTTATAGGATGGGAGGGGATTCAAGAGGAAGGGACCATCTAAGTGATAGAATGAGCTCCTCCTAAATGGAAGCATATAACATCTCTAACTTTACTCTTTATTTATGTATGCATTTGACTTTTGATTGTTATATCTTAAAACATCTCTTTATTTATGTATGTATTTAACTTTTGATGGTTGTATCTTAAAACATCTTTAACTTTACAATTTATTTATAATTATGTATGTTTTGATGGTTATATCTTAAAACATTTTTAACTTTACAATTTATTTATAATTATGTATGTATTTGACTTTTGATTGTTGTTTTTTATTTGACATTTGACCACCCACCATGTTTCAAGCATTTCATTTCATCCTGGTGTGATGCTAGTTTTGATCTTTGTAAGAAGCAACATGAAAATAACTAGAGTTTAGATGAGCTAAAGTGCGGATAAGCTTTTGATTCAAACCCTAACATGAAAATAATAGAGTTTAGATGAGCTTGTGACTAGGTTCTAGTTTAGCACGAATACCCTTTACTAAACAAAAACAAAATTAGAGGCTGACTTTGGATAGTTTAAGAAAAATAGTTTACCCTTCTAGCTTTTTAATTATGATAAGGGAATAAGGATCACACCAATAATCATTTACTAGTTGAAACAAAGTTTACTCAATACTCAAGTCCCTAAAACCAACAATGACAGAGGCTGACATAGGATAGTTTAGAATATAACCAATTGTGTTGATTGTCATATATTGAATCATTGGCAATCCGTGTATTACCTTGGTAAGCAATTCCATAATTGATTTATATGATTCTTAAATAGCATTCCAATTATAATTGGATCAATATCTTTTTTAATATGATTCGATTTCAATATAAAAATATTATATTTATTTAAATATTTAATAGAATTGTAAAGATATTATAATATTAATTAAGAAATATGAATATCAGATTTTGATAAAATTATTAAAATACATTACTCTGGTTCTATTTGCTTTATTTCTTGTTTCGGTTTGCCATTGGATGAACAGAATATGATTATCTATTGAATATTAGTGAAATAAGGGTTGAATATAAATATGGAAGTTTACATGACTAGTGAAAGCTTCAGTTGCAAATTTTTTAATAAGAAGTCAGTCTTATGCCTGTACATGTATCACAAATATATGTTAAGCTGGCTATAATTGTACATCTTACCACTGGAAATTTATAGAGGTCAATCTACAGCATGTGATTGTTTTTCATTTTAGTTTCTGCGAAAATATCAACTAAAAGCATATTGAAACATTAGTGTACATGCATTTTTTAAATATTTAACATTAGTCTTTAATTGCAATACTTTTAAACAAAATATATATCATGTTCAGAAATCATAAGTATTAATTAAAGTATGGTTTGAAAAGAAAATTAAGTATGAACAAGTACACCATGCAATTAAATTAATAATATAAAAACAAATATTACTTAATATCATATTATGAATGTCATCGTCACCAATATTGTCATTAGTTTTATTGTTGGGGTTTGATGAATTTGGACGAGAAGATCTAACATATCCTAAATGTTCTATAAGAATAGTTTTATTTTTGTTGGTCTCAAATGATCTCCTTCTCTTGTTTTTGCAATTGTTGCTTCATCAACGACTTTTTTTTGCTCTTTTCTTTGCAATGATTTATTCAAAACATGAATATGACTAGAAATTGAAGCTTCAAAAAACTCAATTTTTTTGTTTTTGAATTTCTCCTAAAACAATATATAAATTTGTTTATAAATTCATATAATCTGGATTATTAATTAGTTTTTGGAATTTACAATACTTAAGAGTTATGGATTTACATAAGTAGATTCGACTGAATTTTTATCTTTTTTACAATAAGTATGGAAAATATCCCTTTTGTCGTAAGTTATAAAGTATGTTTTAATATCATTAATTTTAAAATATTGACGAGGAATTAATCCACTCGTATGGAGATCCACGATCCATAAAATTGTGATTTCTTTTATTTGTGTTAATTTTTTAAAAAAATTAAAGGAATTCCAATATACCTTCAATTGTTCTCACATGCTCTCTCCCATCCAAATTGGTTTGTTTTCCAAATTTTTACATGTAGTTGTTGCGACATCGTAGTTGTATCCTTTTTTCAAAGTTGCGTCGTATCATTAGGAAAAATATTTCAACTATTATTTATAAGAATCAATAGATTATAAACAAATGAAAATTGAAGTAATAATTAGAAACAACAGACTAAAGATTCATGGCAAAAAAACAGAATAAAAATTAAATAGCCAAGTTAGACGAGGAATATGATGATGATTGATAATTCTAGGTGTGTGCTTGTTATCTGACAAAGTTAGATTATCTGCAAGTATATGATGTTATATGTTTAGACAATACATTATTAAGTATATGAGCAATGATGTTCTATGTTTAGAAAACATATTATTAATCATTCCGACGAATAATGAATGTAAATATTGCATTAAGAACCAATGCACAATTTTTTAGCCCTATCAGCTGATTCAAATAGCTGGTCAATTGAAAGTTTGTATATCCAAGCAACGTTGAATAGGTTTAATCTTTTTGGCGGTAGTTGGGTGGAAATCTTGCATTGGGAAGCAATGCACGATTAATTAGCTAGGACTGGTAGTTCAAACTCGCTACATTAATATTTACATCAATACTAGTAATATATATAGTGTAATTGATTGCATAATGGTTATCAATATCTTACGATACACGTAAGTTGTATCTTATAAATTAGGAAAGTCTTGTCCCAAGTTCGAACTTGGGACTTTAAAGTTGTGTGAATTAATTTTGGTAAAATAATAACATTCTGAAATAGATCCATTATGTAGTGTGTGTTTTTTGACACCTCTGATAACTAACCGAGCTATGTCCCTTGTTTTCACATAAACGTTATAATGTACCGAAAGGATGGATGTAAGTCACCAACAATACCACAAATAAGTCTTGTGCCAACATTTACTGTATCAGATATATGTTACGCCCTTACCAAGGAAGAACTTTAATGCGAAGTTTATTATTTTTGTTGATTGCTGGGAAGTTCTCTTAAAAAAACTAATTTTTCTTTTTAGAATGTGAATAGGAAATATGTTTGTTAGAGCTTCCTAACTTCATAAACTTTCTGTTTTAACAGTTAGTTATTATTTGGTAATTAAACAATATAATTAGTAAATTTAGAGGAGAGTTTGTTAGGTCTCCAAACTGTAATATATAAGGAGCCTTTCTTTCTTCTTTTGTTTTTTAGGAAAAATTATAATGTGAAATACTTTCTTTCCATTTTTCTTGGATGATGAGCAATAAACAATAAGTATTCAGTTTAACATGGTATCAGTGAATCTACTCTGATTTTTTTCCCTCTTTCATTTCCTTTCCTTTTGAGTGAGTAACCGGAGACACTAGGTTTTTTGAGCAAGTCGTAATCCATATCTTGTTCTAAATCATCGCCACATTCTGAACTGCGATTGGATCCTTCTTCAATTTTGTTGCTGATTATGTGAAACTCCCTTGTTAAATCTATTTCTTTTGCTCGTTTTTTTCTTCTTTATGGCCTCCAACTACAAACAATCTTCTTCGTCCTCCATGGATACCTCAGAACATCAAGAACCATCACCTCTTAAACCCAATCTGTCTCTGAATCACATCTATCAACATGATATGTGAGATCTATATTTCATGCATCCCAGTGACAATCCAAATGTTGCCCTTGTTTTTCCGCCGCTCTCCGCCACCAACTACCATTCTTGGCCAAGCTCCATGATCATCGCTCTTAGATCGAAAAATAAATTAGGATTTGTGACTGGTGCTCTTCCTCGTCCTGCAAATATTGACTGTCTTTCAATCGCGTGGGATCGTTGCAACACTATGCTCATGTCTTCGATCACCAATTCATTGGAACGTGAAATTGCCCAAAGCGTCATGTGGATGGAATCTGTTTCTGAAATATGGGCTGAACTTCGTGAAAGGTATCATCAAGGTGATGTTTTTAGGATTTCCGATTTGCAAGAAGAAATTTATAGTCTTCGTCGAGGTGATTCTTCAATTACTTATTACTATGCCAAACTAAAGCAATTGTGGCAAGAGATAGAAAATTTTCGTCATTTACCTTCTTGTTCTTGTAATGTGAAATGTTCGTTTGCCCTAATTCCCAAGATTCGTGAATATCATGATGAGGATTATGTAATTCATTTTCTAAAAGGCCTTAATGAGCAATACTCTGCAGTTCGATCTCAAGTGATGTTAATGGATCCTCTTCCTAGTATAAACAAGGTATTTTCTATGCTAGTACAACAAGAAATACATCTTTTTCCTAATCCTGAGGAGTCTCCTACCATTGCTACCATTTCTAATCATAGTGGGGGTTTGCCCAAGGGTCGTGGTCTTGGTTCTCGTTATTGTGCTCATTGTAATCGTCATGGCCATACTGTGGATGTTTGTTTTCGAAAACATGGTTTCCCCCCTCATTTTCACAAGAATGGTAACAACTCTGCTATGGTTTGTGCTGCTGATTCTGTTAACATTGATGATGATCAAAAGTCACAATCTCTCGATGAGCCTTCTAGTTATTTACATTCTGGTTTCACACCTGAAGAACAAAAGGCTCTTCTTGCCTTACTTCACCATTCTTCAAGTGTCAACCATTTAGTAAATCCTGCACAATTAGGTTCTTTTTCTTTTCCTCATGTCTTCAATATTAATAATGTCACTTTCTGGATATTAGACATTGGAGCCACAAATCATGTTTATTTTACTGCTTCTTTGTTTCAATCCCCTCAAACGTATTAATTTTGTTCATATTAAATTGCCTAATGGATGTACCATAGTCACTGAACTAGCTGGAACTATTTATTTTACGACTGATTTTCATTTGTGTGATGTTCTCTTTATTCCTGAGTTTGCTTGTAATCTTATCTCTATTCCATGCTTGACAACTTCTCTTAATTGTAACTTGTTTTTTGATGCTCATAAGTGTTGGATACATGACAATCTTACTCAGAAGAGGATTGGTAAAACTGATCTTATTCATGGATTATACTTATTGTCTGACCGTTGTTCCCCTCCTAATACTTGTAATTTTGGTAATTGTTTAGCAAATGTCATAGGTTATGTTTGTAATATTTGGCACCACCACTTTGGTCACCCATTTATTGATACTTTGATGCATATTAGTAAAAGTTTCACTTTTGTTAGATTCCCTAAGTGTCACTCTCCTTGTGATGTTTGTTTAAAAGCTAACCATAAGAGGCTGCCTTTCCCCCATAGTATTACTATTGCAGATTTTTGTTTTGATTTGATTCATATGGATATTTGGGGTGCTTTTTCTGTGCCATCTATTTTTGGTTTCAAGTATTTTTTTAACTGTTGTTGATGATAAAGCTCGTTTTTGTTGGATTTATCTCATGAAATTGAAGTATGAAACCTCTTCTTTAGTTAAATCTTTTGTTTCCATGGTCAAAACTCAATTTGGTAAAACTGTGAAATGCATACGTTCTGACAATGAAACCGAATTTTCTCTTAAGGACTTTTATCAATCTCATGGGATTATCCATCAAACTTCATGAGTAGAAACGCCTTAACAAAATGGCATTGTTGAGCGCAAGCATCAACACATCATAACTGTTGCACGTGCCATCGTGTTTCAATCACATTTGTCTATTAAACTTTGGACTCATTCTATCATTCATTCAGGTTTTTTTAATCAATAGATTGCCAACTAATCCTATATCACATGACGTCACATTTGACATTCACACCCCTGACAATAATGATATGCTTGTCCAATCTCCAATTTCTACTTCAGCCGATTCACCCACCATAGGGCCTCATTTGGACAGTCTCATACCATCCTCTAACCCTGCCATTTTGCCCAGTTCTAGTGCTTCCACCAGCCCTATTACTCTTGTCCCCAACTAACCTTCCCTATCTATGATACCAACTAGAAAATATGGTAGGGCAATTAACCCACCTTCATATCTTCAAGACTATCATTGTGAGTTACTAACAAGTACAACCCCTAAATTTGTTGGTTCTTCCATGCAACAATCATGTACTATTTATCCTATTTCTAATTACATTTCTTATGATCATTTGTCGTCACCTCATATAATTTTTTCTTTAACAATTTCCACAATTAAAGAGCCTTCTTGTTATTCTACTACTATTAAAGACAAAAATTGGAGGTTGGCTATACAATCTGAACTTGATGCTCTCAATTCCAATGACACTTGGGAATTAACTATATTGCCTCCTAATAAGTCTGCAATTGGTTGTAAATGGATTTTTAAGTTAAAATTTTACGCTGATGGGTCTATCGAGCGTTATAAAGCTCTACTTGTGGCCAAAGGCTTCAGTCAAACTGAAGGCCTTGATTATTTAGAAACTTGTAGTCCTGTGATAAAAATCACTACTTTACGCTTGTTGTTATCTATTGTTGTGATAAAAATCACTACTTTACGCTTGATTATTTATGTGGATGAAATCACACGTCTCAAATATGTCATGCATTCTAAATTTAGTATTAAATATTTGGGTGTTGTTAAATATTTTCAAGGCTTTGAGATTGCAAGGAACTCCAAAGGCATCTCAGTTTGCCAACGCAAATACACTTTGGATTTATTGGAGGACACGGGTCTCTTGGCTTGCAAGCCTTCATCCACACCCATGGATCCTACTATCAAATTACACACAACTTCTGACGATCCTCTTTTTGACCATACTCTTTTTCGTCGTTTAATTGGTAAATTGCTTTATTTAACTCATACACGCCTTGATATTTCTTATGTTGTTTGCAAGTTGAGCCAATTTATCTCTTCTCCTACTACTCTACACTTGCAAGCAACTTAAAAGATCATACGTTATATCAAGACTAGTCCTGGTTGCAGTTTATTTTACAATTTTTCCTCATCTTTAAGTCTGAAAGGGTTTTGCGATTCCGATTGGGGGGCGTGTTTGGATATTAGGAGATCTACTTCTGGGTTCTGTTTTTACATTGGGTCCTCTTTAATTTTGTGGTAGACCAAGGTAATGATTCCGAAATATCGTTTCCCCCGCAAGGGATTCGTGAGTCCTTCCAAGAAACACCACTAACTCAAAATCCCCACAAGGATATGTGAGCTCCAACCAATTATGGACGCACCACACGACTATGAATGAATGCATGAATATGGACATTTTAGTAAATCATTAATATAATGCGAGGCTAACTTATTAACGACAACATATTTGCACCACGACACGTTAAGTACAACCATTATAACAAGGTATCATATAATGTCTGTTGCACACCATTTGAGCAAGCACAATTATTATAACGACATATCATTTATTCTTCCACTTTGAATATGTTCAACACAACCATTATAACAATATATCACATAACATTTATTTTCTGCACTTTGAACATGTTCAACACAACCATTATAACAACATATCACATCATATTTATTTTCCACAATTTGATGAAAAGCATTTCAGCATAGTATATATTTAATTTCACATATTCTAGAATAAACACAATCATACAATCATAATTAAAGTGATACCCATACGATCTTTGCTCCAAATGTGCTACACTTGATAGGATGACTCACTAACTCCTTTTTGAATTGCTTCATTTTTGTCTCATAAACCCTTTTTTTCTATATCGTAGAGCGTTTTTGAATGAAAGGTTTTTTTTTTCCTTTCTATTAGTAGAAGTGGGGAACATGTAAGCCATGAAATTTGTTTTTTAAAGGTTCCAAATTCATGCTTTTATTATTATTATTATTATTATTATTATTATTATTATTATTATATTATTATTATTATTATTATTAATATTATTACCAAAAAATTAAAATAATCCAATACAAGAGTAACTATCACCAACAAATTATCTCTAATCTTAATAAGGTAATATATAAAAATAAAATAAACTGCATGGATGTTACATTATACCTATCTTAAATAGTTTTGTCCTTGAAATTGGCATTGGAGAAAAGTTTTTGGTATTGCTCTCTCATTTTGTCTTCTAGTTCCCAAGTGGTATCTCTAGTGGCTTGATTTCAAATTACCTTCACCAAAGGAATTTCTTTGTTGCGAAACAACTTGAATTTTCTATATTCAATTCTTGTTTGAGGTACTTCAAAAGATAAATCCTCCTTCAACTGCATTACATCTGACTCAATGACATGTGATGGATTAAAGACAAAATTCTGTAGCTAAGAAACATGGGACACATCATGAACGTGGGAAAGAATAGGTGGTAACACAACCTTATATGCTACGAGTCCGATTCTTTTGAGGATTTGGTAAGGTCCAATGAACTTTGGTGTGAGGTTTCTTCGACTTAATAACTCTACCAACTCCGGTAGTAGGTGTCACACGAAGGAACACATGTTCACCCTCTTCAGATGCTGAGGATGGAATATGGCAAGGATGGCCTTGCAAGTTGGCCTAATCTTCAAATCTGCACAATATTTGTCTTCACCAGAACAAATACTTTTATTCATTAAAGAAACACACAACAATGTTAAAGAATGAATAAATAAAAGTATTTGAAATAATGAAGTTAGAAGGCCAAAACGAAAAGGACGAGAATAGCTAGATCTAAGTCTAGAGGATGGCAGACTAGGCTGAGGATTTTTCAGCAAAGTTGAAAGCAACCCATCAAGCATGTGCAAAGGCTAAAATCAGACCATTTATTGTGCTTGCACGAATGAATACATGAAGAAGTCAAGTTAGAGAAAGGCAACTCCAAACAAGCCAAAAATGGACAGTCACATGTTGCTGGCAGATCCGATCCTCGGACTGGAGGACGAAAGACCTATGTAAGAGAATAGCTTTCTCTCTTGTCAACATCACCTCAAAAGTTGAAATCAACCTAGTCCTTAAAGTTTTTGAAAAGGTTGCAGCTCACATGGTCAAAGAAACATCTTTGCACTCTTTGATAAAAGAGAATAGACAAGGACATCTCAAGATCAAGTTACAAGGAAGCTGTGCATGCGCGAGGATGGCTTCTGCCTGAGCTAGAAAAGCTGGATGGCAGTTCTGTAATTATGATGAAAAACTTTGGAACTTTAGAAATGAGTTCCAACGGTCATCAAAGAGCTTGGACCTCTATAAAATGCAACAAGCTCTCTATCATAATACGCACAACACAAATTGCATAAAAAGAACAAGCATCTTAAAGCTATCAAGAGCAAACACCCATCCTCACTTCATACTTTCTTTGATCCTACATTATATCTTTGAAAATCCTTTGAGAAAGTATATAGTATTAATCACTCTCATATTACTTTGTAATTTCCTTGTGAGATACACTTGGAAATATTCGAAAATTGATTGTAAGCTTGGTGAAGCTAAAAAATACACATTTTGTAATCTTCCTCAGCGTGAGATTGATCTGTTTGAACTTAAGTAAAACCTCACAAACAAGGGTGTGAGGACTGGACGTAGCCATCTTTGGGTGAACTAGTATAAAATTATGTGTGTCTCTTTCATATTTTTCTTTCACTCTTTAGCTCAACTCAAAATTGAAGTTTTAAAAACCCGTCCTCGAACTTACCATCCTCTGCGAGAGGATAGTTTTAAAAACACTAGAAAATTATTTTTAAACATAAAAATCCCTATTCAACCCCCGTTCTAGTGATATTTAGCTTCATTAATTGGCATCAAAGCAAGGTTCTCTAAAAAAAATACACCTAACAGTGTAAGAGAAAAAGATCCAAAAGGAAAATTTCAAAAGCTAAGTATATTACTGAAGGAGGATCATCCAGCCGACCTCCCTATTTTGATGGTACAGATTACTACCACTGGAAAGGTAAGATGAGACTATTTCTCATATCACAAGACAACAACATGTGGTTTGTGGTGGAAAATGAAGATCACGTCATCATAACCAACAACACAGATGCAACCTCCGATGAGAAACCTCAAGCACAATGGACGACTGATGAAAATGCAAAGGTACTCCTAAACTCCAAAGCTCATTTATTTCTAACGTGTGCTTTGAGCAGGGAAGAGTATGACATAGTTGAAGAATGCAAAAACGCTAAGGAGCTTTGAGACACTCTAAGGATCCATCATGAAGGATCAAGCCATGTAAAAGAAGCAAGGATAGACATGGGAGTAAGAGAATTCGAACTATTCGAAATGAAGGAGGAGAAAACCATTGATGAAATGTTCTCAAGGTTAACAATTATATTAAATAACTTGAGATCCCTTGGAAAGGTATACTCCGTTCAAGAAAGGATAAGAAAAATCCTAAGAAGTTTACCAAAAGAATATAGGCCAATGGTAACTGCCATTACAGAAGCAAGAGATTTGACCAACATGAAATTAGAAGATTTGGTTGGAACTCTAAGAGCTCATGAACCATTGTTGCTGGCTGACAAACCAAACAAAAAGGGAAAAATAATTGCTCTAAAAATCAGCCAAACAGAAAGTTCATCCTCTAAGAAGAATGAAGATGTCATAAAAAAGGAAAATGCGGAGTATCCTCTATCTGAGGATGACGAAGAACTCGCTCTGATTTCCAGAAGAATTCAGAGGATGATAAACAGAAGAGGACATAATAGAGGATCTCCTCAAAAAGAAAAAATTAACAAAAGTCAAATAACTTGTTATCGATGCAATAAGATGAGACACTACAAAACTGAGTGTCCTCTCAGCAAAAGGAACTCAAGAAGATTTCCATACAAAAACAAATCCATGATGATTACCTAGGATGATAGTGATGAGTCATCCTTTGAGGAAGAAAAGGAAGAAGAGGCCAACCTCTGTCTCATGGCAAAATCAGAAACAGATAAGGTAAGTATTTCTGATCTATGTCCTACTTGTGAGAAATTAGAAATTGAATTTGATAGTGAATGACTCAAACACTTTATCTCAAACATGTATATTTCAAAAAAATCAACTTGTTGAGATAAAGAAACAAAATGAGGAGCTTCGAAAAAAGAATAATGAGTATGTTAAAATCATTCAAGATTTGCAGCAATCTCACTTTAAAATGTTAGAGAAACAAAAAATTCTTAACGAGAGGATAGTCGAAACTCATCCTCCTAACGAGGATACAGAAAAGGAAATTTTGAAAATCGAGGTTAGGGAACTAAAAAATGATATTTCCAACTTTGTCAAATCTACAAAAACATTTCAAAAGATAATGGGGTCTCAATCTGGAATATTTGAAAAGGCTGGTATTGGTTTTAAAAGCTCTCAAAAACAAAAATTATATGAAAAATTTTTCTTGCCTAAAAAACGAGAGGATAGGCCTAAATGAACCTTTTTCAAAAAACTTGGGCATTCTTCCAAAATTTGTCATGCTAAGAAGAAAGCTAACAATGTAAAGTCAACATGCTCATTCTGTGGTAAACATGGGCACCATGATTCTATTTGCTATCATAAAAGGAATGTCCTCACAAGAGGAAGAACTAACCAACAAGGACCCAATGCTATATGGGTACCTAAGTCCCTTTTAAACTCTAATACAGGTTCATCCTCTAATCAACAAAAGAAAGCCTTGGTACTTGGACAGTGGTTGCTCAAGGCATATGACAGGGGATAAGCAATGCTTCATGTCATTGGAGATAAATGATGGAGGATCAATCACATTTGGTAAGAATGATAAAGCTCAAATAAAAGGAACAAGTATTATGGGTAAGAATAATTCTGCAAAAATTGAAAATGTTCAATATGTGGATGGCTTAAAACATAACTTGCTAAGCATTAGTGAATTATGTGATAGTGGTTTTGAAGTTATTTTTAAGTCTACTCTATGTGAGGTTAAGCACTCATCCTCGGGTAGAGTTTTCTTTTTCGAGTTTAGAAAAAAGAATTTATATGAACTTTTTCTTGATGATTTACCAACTGAATCTTGTTTTGTTTCTATTGAAAAAGATAAATGGATTTGGCACAAACGAGTGGGTCACACAAGCTTAAACACTATTTCTAAATTAGAAAATTTAGAATTAGTAAAAGGTCTTCCAAAAATTAATTTTGAGAAAGACAAAGTTTGTGAAGCTTGTGTAAAAGGAAAAATATATTCACATTGATCTTTTTGGTCCTATCAAAACTCCAAGTCTTTGTGGAAAAAGATATGGTTTTGTGATCGTTCATGATTTTTCTCGGTTTACTTGGGCTTTATTGTGATGCCGACTACGTGGGAGACAAAGTTGAAAGAAAAAGCACAAGTGGGGCTTGCCAATTTCTTGGTAAATCACTAATAAGTTGGTCATGCAAAAAACAAAGTACCATTGCTCTTTCAACTATTGAAGCAGAGCATGTATCAGCCGCTCAATGTTGCTCACAACTACTTTGGATAAAAAATCAACTTGAGGATTACTCACTAAGGTACGCAAAAATTCCCATCATCTGTGATAATACAAGTGCAATAAATCTGTCTAAAAATCTCATTCAACATTCTGGATCTAAGCACATTGAAATTAAACATCGTTTTATAAGAAATCATGTGCAAAAAGGGATTTAGAACTGATTTTTATTGACACTGAAAATCAATTAGAAGATATTTTTACCAAACCTCTCTAAGAGGATAGGTTCAAAAAGATCTTGGAGGAACTCTCAATCCTTAATTTGTCAAAAATTAATTGATTTATCTTTGTTATGTTCCTTTATTATATTTGTTGGTATAATAGCCTCTATCCTTAGAAAGTTATACACAAGATTATTAACCAAATTATACAATTTCTTTCTAAGTGATGAACTTAATATTAAAACCAACTTGTTTAATATTAATTCCAATTTAACAGTGATAGATTCAATAGATTATTCAAAACAGAGATTCACAAACATTCAAGAACACACGCATTATCAAGATAAATAGTTTAGAGATAGAAAAGTGAGCACCAGGGATTTTTATACTGGTTCGACTATCAATCCGATAGTCTACGTCTAGTCCTGAAATCACTCAATGATTTCAGCCTTCACTAGTAATGATTTGAGTATGTTTACAGACTTTCCAGCACCTCACTGACTATACATCTAACTCAACATCAAACTACTACACCAACCAATCTATCCTTAAGAACTACTCGCCAAGCTCTAGCAAGATGAGATTGAGATCTCTTTTAGATGATCACAAGCATCCTAAAAGATGACCACCAGTTTAACAATACTGGATTTCTGCACACTTTCTTTTTACAAAAGATTGTTCTTCAAAAAGAACTAAGAACAAAGAACAATTGATTCAATCACAATGACTTTCTCACACTTAGTATTTGCCAATGATATTTTGTGAGTTATAAGAATTTCTCTCAAAGTGTATATTTCGAAAGGATAATGAAATTCTAAGTTTCTAAGTGTTTCCAAATTGTTTCTAATTAATTATGAAAATTGTGATTGATTCAGTTTATATAGTTTCAGAAAAACTTCAGTCAGATCGATTTCCCAGTCGATTTTATTAATGTGTAATACCAGCTTAATCGATTGCCTAATCGATTATCGCGTTTCATGCTTTTCTTGAATCTTGAAAATAAATGAACTAATCGATTTGCTAATCGATGCTTTTAGTGCATATAGCTTTGAGGTTGTTGCATAACCGGTTACCTACGGAAGATAGTTTGCTAAAAAAAGGCATTTCGAATAGATCTTCGAGCTTGTGTGGTGACTTGAAGAACCTGTTCAACATTTTTTTATTGTTCTTTTTTTTTTTGTTTGACTTGGGGAAACATTCATATTTGGTTGAACATTGAGGGTCCTTTGTCTAATGTTGTTTTACACCATGCTCAAACATTTGGTGGATTAGGTGTGCTTGCCAAAAATAGTCGACATTTTTTCAATCTTTGATTAGTGTGCATTTGGACTATATAGACAATAAAGAATCATATTATATTCATACAGTAAGAGTGTGACACTAAGACGACAAAACATGCTAAACTATTTTGTTTGTGTCGGCTTTGTTATAAAGAAATTGTTTTGGATATGACTTTAATCTATGGTGGTTTAACTCGATTCACTCTTTGATGTAGTTGTATGTGGTTTGTTTTTGGGTTGTTTCTAGTGTGTAGAAGGATTTTATTCTTCTAACTTCGTGCACTTTATTGTCGAGTTGAGTTTTATTAACTCTTTTGTCTTTGTATATTCTTATTCTTCTCATATTTAGAGCATACAATTATATTATTTTAATATATTATTTGATTGTTTCAAAACAAAAAACTTGAAAATTGATATTTTTTACATAAAATTCATCTTTTATTTTCTTTTTTATTCCTTAACAAATATTCTTAAAATAGTTGTCAGCATAAATAAATAAGTAAAAAATCAAACTCTTTGATCTCATTGTTGTATAATGTTTTTATTCGTCTACTTTAAACTAAGGAATCGCCTCAATAGAGTAGCACGATTAGTAAATATTTGAATTTTTTAATCATTTAATTCAGATTTTAATATTTGA
>JBBPBT010000152.1:6790087-6815119 GCA_037974875.1 Cicer bijugum | reverse complement strand
AAAGTTCACTCATTTATCTTCTTTTTTTTTTTTTATAATTTATTTAATTTTAAGTAACAATTTGATCATTTATATTTTAAAATATTAATAATATTATCGTTTTTTACATAAATTCAGAAAACTCATCGTCATCTTCAAACAAAATCCATGAAATAAATTACCATTTTCACCAAAATCTATATTTTAATCAAAATCATAACTCAAACATTCAAATAAACTCATATTTTCATCTCCAACAACAATATCAACAATATTAAATTCATCTAATAAAGATGTTGACGAATGATAAAAAAGAAAAATAATATTTCTCTTGGCAATTTAGGGATCAAATTTTAAAGTTGAGTGTTTTATTTGATGGAGTTGATGTGACACCCTAAACCCCAAATAATTTTTTTTCTTTTCATATTTTTAAAACTATGAACTTCTTCAAATAACTAAATATACAAACTTCTAAACATATTTATTTATTATTGAGGTAAAGAGTATCACAATATCATACAACAAAATTCTTTTTGAAATACACATACTTATGTTTAATATTAAGTGCAAATGTAGTCCCAACCCGATGTCACTATCAGAGGGAAATTCCCAAAATAAAAAATGCTCAAAATAACATCAACACAATGCATATAATAAGAGTCTTTCGGACATGATGGCTTCAGCCTGTCCGATGGTACTAGTCATCACCTGCAACTTACAACTTGTTTGCGTCCATCGCAAACGCCAACCACAAAAAACGAAGGGTGAGTATCGAAATTATGTAATAGTATAAGATAAACGAGGAGAACGTGCAATTAGTCAAATCAACACAAACAAGAGAAACACTCAAGAACATAATTTCAAAGGTTAATCTAAATCAATCACAATAGAGAGGTCATCATTTGGTACCATCCTACTCTGAAGTACTTGGTTAGGAGGCCTGTTACTATGCCACTACAAGAGTGGACGGACAATTCATGAATGGCCAAGTCCTCATAGATTCCCTCAACTCAATCTAAGACACATATATGCGACAGTCGGGATACTCTTGTGTTGCACGGTAGCTCCCGACCTTAGGGAATAACTCACTAATCCACTTAGGAATTCTCCACTAGAGGTACCTCCAAGGTCTATCAGTCTTACCTTACAGTTCGACTGTAGCCCTCCACGATCAGGCTCATTCAATTGTAGTTCCCTGAATCCCTAGGTTTGTCAAACCCTCCCTATATGATGACAAAATAATCCTAACTCCAAAATCTACAACACATATCTCATACTTACTTGATCATCACAACTCAATAAGTTTCAGTTTGACTTCACAATATTCATCATTATATATAGTTATATCAATCAATCACAATAAAATTTCTATATTTGATTCACATTACTCACAATACACAGTCCAATCTCATCAATCACAAAATAAGGAATCAAATAGGTGCACTTTCAAGTAATATCATAATTTCAATCAAGTAACAAGAACACTCAAATACATATCATTCATACAATGACAATTAACATAAAGTTTCATAAAATCAAATAATACGCAAGCTTAATATAAACTAATTCGCAGCAATTCTATAGGTTTCTAAATTATATTTTAGTACTCACTATTACCATTCAGATATTATTAATTAATTATTATTACTCAATAGAGCTCAATCATACGTAGTAAACCCCGAATGAACATCTGGGAGTATTCTCGTTCATCTCATGTTGTTTTATACTCAAAAAATCGAACCTCATCTAACCTCTTACATCGACTGAAGATTTTGTCCAATGAATTTGATCTACTAATGGGTCGTTTCTTTGTCGGTCGTCGTCTTTAATAATCCGCGAAAGAATTATAGCTACACAACCACCAAATACAAATAATTACTTACTATAAATAAATGAATAATTAAATAAATAAATAAGTAAATAATAAAATAAATAAATAAATAAATAAATTATCTAAATAAATAAATTATCTATTATTTATACTACAACTCAAAAATATATTTAATATGGTTAAAAAATACATATTACTATAATCAGATTTTGTCTAAATGGAATTAAGTAAGCATGTTTATATATATATATATATACCATGAATGCGTGTACTAATATTTATTTAGTTACAGAAGATTTTAACATTCATTGATTTAGATACTCGATTGGATTAAGTCATGTTAATTTCAGCCAAATGTATAAGTCTGCTACTTTAAAAAATGCAGAAGACAATTATTTTTGCTGCAAAACATATTTATAAATATAATAGAATAAAATAATGTATAATTTTAATTAAAATAATGTAAAATCCAATAACATATATGTAATGAAATTGATAATATTTATTTGAATTGATGCGTATGATAAATCACTTTTAATTATAGCTAAAATAAAATGAATTCTTTAGATGTAAATTAATTTTTGAATATAAATTCAGTAATATAATTCAGTCATATGTCTAGGCCTAAAATTGGAATAAAGGGGCACATGCCTAGTGTTACGATGATCTGATCATATGCCTAGATGTTACTGAAAATTGAAATAAATGCATATATTCTATGTACTCGTATAATTCGATATAGTAACTAGAATTGCATACATACTATCCAACATTACATACTTTGATCTTAGTAAATTTTGGTTTGTTATCAGGGTCTGCTTATAAAACAAGGGCTTAAGGTCTCAAAATTTAGGTTCTCTTTGATTTGGACCTTGTCTAACTCAACCACATGTGAAGGATCGAAAATGTACTTGCCAAGTTGAGACACGTGAAAGACACTATGAAGATTTGAAAGGGACGGAGGCAACGCGATCCGATATGCTACGTTACCAACACATTTAAGAATTTGGTAAGGTTCTATAAATCGAGGAGTAAACTCTATAAGTGGCAGAAAGCTATCCCAACTTCCATTTTGTTCCAACACACAGGCTCTCAACAAGTCTTCTAGGGGTTGATTGGTTCATTCTGTCTGACCATCTGTTTGTGGGTGGTAGGCTAAACTCATCCTAAGTTACGTACCTAAAGCGCTCTATAAACCTTGCCAAAACTTAGAGGTAAACCTAGGGTCTCTATCTGACACTATACTTGATGGGATTCCATGCAACTTCACAATTTCCTTTATGTATATTTCAGCTAACCTTTCCATAACATAAGTTATGTTTATCGGAATAAAGTGAGCAGATTTAGTTAATCTATCCACAATAACCTAAATACTATCATACCTTTTTGGAGTTCGAGGTAAGTCTACAACAAAGTCCATAGAGATGCTATCCCACTTCCATTCGGGAATACTCAAAGGTTTCTGGTGTTTTACCTTAGACTTTTGACATGTCAAACAAGCATACACAAACTCAACAACATCTTTTTTCATTTTAGGCCACCAAAATATCTTCTTGAGGTCCTTATACATCTTTGTGGCTCCAGGGTGAATACTTAGACAACTCATATATCGTTCCTCTAATATCGTCTTTCTTAACTCCTCTACATCGGAAACACAAATTATCTCCTTAAATTTCAAAATTCCATCCACACCTATTTTAAAATCAGGTTCACTCCCTTGGTCAATCGAGCGTAACTTATCCAAAAGGTATAAATCCAATTTCTGATTCTTTTCAATCTCTTCTAATATTCCACTAGTTACCTTCAACATTCCCAATTTAATGCTTTCTGGTGTCACTTCACAAACTAAACTAAGGTCTCTAAATTGTTCCAACAAGGGGTTCACATGGCGATAAATCCCACTACTCTCTGTCAAATTCTAGATATACACGATGAAGGAGCCTATCTCTTTTCGGATAGGTGGTATTCAGAATGTGTCATCACTAGGACATTCGTCCTCCAAAACACTCTCATCAAACCTCCAAAACTGTTAGTGGCTTCCAACCTCCTCCCAATGTGTCGCATCCTCCACAACATTTGTATACACTCCATTGCATCCCGAGCTGGTAGTTTTGAGAAGGTCACGGAGCTTGACCTCATGATCATTCATCATTTGATGACTGGCTCTCCTTTTCACTTCGGTCATGTTATCTTATGTTTCATGTTAAATGTTGAATGTTGTTATGGTGGGACGGTCTGCTCCCTATGGGATGCTACTGACTAAGATCTTCAAATTCTTCAAACTCCCACTTGAGGATGAACCCTCCATCCACTTCAACAACACCTTTTCTATGAAGAATATCAAACAAATGAAGATTCAACATGATAACCTCCCTGCCTCTAAGAAACGGAAAACTCGTTGTTCCTCCTCTCCCTCTCAAAAATCTCAAAAAGAAACCCCTCAACCTCCACTTGAGGATACACCATCACCACTTGTTCAAGAACCTACATCTCCACTGCGTAACTCTGCATATCATACTCCATCTTCATTTCGTGACTCTCCTTATCCTAACTCACCTGACCAACAATATCCTCAATCTTCACCAATCCATAATATGACTCCCCTTCATGAAGCTGGTCCTCTCCCTGAGGATACCTTCACACCAACTCCTCTTCAAAATATGGAGGATGGTGAGGAGATATATTTTGATCTCAATTTGTCTTATCCTCCCTCTCCAATGAATGTGCCTATGGCTTCTCCTCCAACTGTGTCAATGGAAGAAGATGTGCTCCCACAACCAGTTTTTTCGCAATCAATTCCCATTCCTCCTGCTGCAACTCATGAAGAACATGCCCAACCTCTCCCTGAGGTCACAAGTTTGTTCAGTTCCCTTGAATCCTTTTTTACTGCCACGACTCATAATTGTTCATAGGACAAAGCTGGGAGCTCTCAGAATAAGAGTTCCAGTGTAAATGATCAGCCTAAGGACTCGGTTCCTAGCACGAGGACTGAGGACAACAAGAATAAGAAGTAAATTAAACTTCTCAATTAATTAGGAAGGATCATAAGAAAATCCTTCACAACTTCACTCACTTTCAGAACTCTTTGGTTCAATTTGGTCTCATTCTTGAATGGGTTACCAAACACTTGGCCCTTACTATTGCTTCTGGAGATCATCCTCCTGAGCTACAAGCCTAGCCTTCCTCTGCTGTTCAATCTCCTTCATCCTCATCGGACGAACCACCCTCATCTGACTAACACTTTGGTTCTTTCTTTTTTATGCTGCCAAATTCAGAGGGAGAACGATTATGCTTAATCTAGTAGTTGTTTTTGTGTTAAATTGTTTATTAAGTTGAATTGTTGTGTTGCCTATGTATCATGTTTGATGTTTATGTTGTGTTGAACAAATCTTTGGATTATTGTCTTATTATTATGAAGTTTTATTTATGGTTAAATTTTATTATCTCAAACTTTGGCATATATTCAGGGGGAGTAATGTTTTTTAGTTTTAAAAATTATTACACATATGATTGAGGGGGAGCATAAACATTTTTATCTCATGAACTTGTCTTATTTAAAATCATAATCTAAAGAATTTTTTCATCATCAAAAAGGGGGAGATTGTTGAGACAAAATCTCTCAAATGATTTTAATGATAACAAAATTACTTAAGAGATTATGATCGTGGTTAATGACTAATATGTGCTTTTGAGTGTATTCATATAAGAAAATAGGTTATTAACCACTAAGGCAAAAAGAAGAAAAATCTGATTCAAATCTGAGGATGGAAAATGCTGAGGATGGCCTCGCGAGTTGATAAATCTTCAAATTTGCACAATATGTGTCCTCACCAGAACAAATGCTTTTATTCATTAAAGAAATGCACAACAATATCAAAGAATGAATGAATAAAAGTATTTGAAATAAATAAGATAGAATGCCAAAGGAAAAGGACGGGAATAGCTAGATCTAAGACTAGAGGATGACATACTAGGCTAAGGATGGTTCAGTAAAGTTGAAAGCAACTCATCAAACATGTGCAAAGGCTAAAATCAGGTCATTTATTGTGCTTGCACGAATAAATACTTGAAGAAGTCAAGTTAAAGAAAGGCAACAACAAACAAGCCAAAAATGGAAGATCACATGTTAAAAGTAGATCTGATCCACGGACTGGAGGATGACAGTCCTATGTAAGAGGGTGGCTTTCTCTTGTCAACATCACTCTCAAAAGTTGAACTCAACATAGTCCTTAAAGTTTTTGAAAAGGTTGTAGCTCACATGGTCAAAGAAACAGCCTTGCACTCTTCGAAGAAAGAGAATAGATAAGGACATCTCAAGATCAAGTTTCAAGGAAGTTGATCTTCCTGCGCGAGGATGGCCTCTGCCAGTCCAAGAACAGCTGGATGGCAGTTTTTTAATTATGATGAAAAACCTTGGATATTTTGTAATGAATTCCAACGGTCATCAAAAAGCTTGGACTTCTATAAAAGGCAGCAAGCTCTTCATCATTAAACACATAACACAATTGCATAAAAAGATCAAGCATCTTAAAGCTATCAAGAGCAACACTCATCCTCTCTTCATACTTTCTTTAATCCTACACTAGATCTTTGTAAATCCTTTGAGAAAGTATTAAGAATGAATCACTCTCATATCACTTTGTAATTTCCACGTGAGATACACTTGCAAATATTTGAAAATTGATTGTAAGCTTCGTGAGGCTAAGGAATACACAATTTGTAATCATCCTCAGTGACAGATTAATATATTTGAACATTTGTGAAATCTCACAAGAGTATAAGGACTAGATGTAGCCTTCATTGGGTTAACCAGTATAAAAATTGTGTGTGTCATTCTGATATTTCTCTCTCACTCTTTTCCTCAGCTCAGATCTGACGATTTGAAAAATCCCATCCTCGAGCTTGCCAGCCTCAGCGAGAGGATAGTTTTAAAAACACTTGAAAATTATTTTTAACAACAAAATCCCTATTCAACCCCCCTTCTAGTGATATTTAACTACATCAACTATGTTTGGCCTGCTGGCTATTAAATACAACACGGATCCAATTGTCCCTTTGTACTCCTTTTTAGATATTGAAGTTCCTTCATCATCTTTGTGGAGTATGGAGGACGGGTGCATAGGAGTTCCCGTACTCTTGGTTGAACTCATGTTATATTTCTTAAGTAAATCCTTGGTGTATTTCTCTTGAGATATAAAAATGTCATCCTCTAGTTGTTTAATTTGCAAACCAAGGAAGAATTTTAATTCTCCCATCATACTCATCTCAAACTCACTTTGCATGAAGTTGGAGAAATCTTTACACATCTTTTCATTTATGGATCCAAAGATTATGTCATCGACGTATATTTGAACAATCAATAAATCCTCCTCAAGAGTCTTCTTGAAAAGAATGGCATATATTTGTCCTCTAATGAATCCATTCTCTTTTAGAAAAGAACTTAACCTCTCATACCAAGCTCGAGGAGCTTGCTTTAAACCATATAGAGCTTTTGAGAGTTTGAACACATGGTTAGGCCACTTCTCATCCTCAAATCTAGGAGGTTGAAGAACATACACCTCCTAATTTAAGAACCCATTCAAAAAGGCACTTTTGACATCCATTTGAAATAGTTTGATACCTTTATGAGTAGCATAAGCTAAGAGGATTCTTATTGCTTCAAGTCTTGCTATGGATACAAATGCTTCATCATAATCAATTCCTTCTTGTTGATTGTAACCTTGTGCCACTAATCTTGCTTTATTTCTAATGACATCTACATCCTCATTTAGTTTATTTCTAAATATCCACTTAGTCCCAATAATGGATTTGTCCAGGGGATGGGGTACAAGATTCCATACCTTGTTTCTTACAAACTGTGAAAGCTCTTCCATCATAGCTTCAACCCATGATTTGTCACCAATAGCTTGATCAATTGTTTTGGGTTCAACTTGTGATATCATGGCCATGTTGATAGTGTTTTCCCTTAGAGAATTTATGGTTCTAACACCATCTTTAGTATTCTCAATTATTAGATCAAGAAGATGATGTGTGACTATTTTCCATCCTCTTGGAGGTTGCTGAGAGGTTGGGTCAGACTCATCCTCTTCGTGAGGACCGAGTACTTGAGAGGAAGAATGTTCATCTTCTTCATTTTTATCCATTTTTTCTAAACACAAGTCATCAAACTCATCAAAAATAACATGCATGGATTCCTCCACAGTTTGAGTCCTAAAATTATATATTCTATAACCTTTTGACGTTGTGGAGTATCCTAGAAAAATACCTTTATCAAATGTTGAATCAAATTTTCCCAAATTTTCTTTATTATTTAGAATGTAGCAATAACAACCAAATATATGAAAATATGAAATATTTGGTTTTCTCCCTTTCCATAATTCGTATGGAGTTTTGTTTAAAATTTTTCTAGTGGATGCACGATTAGAAACATAACAAGCAGTGTTGATGGCTTAGGCCCAAAAGTATTTTTCAATGTTGACTTCATTTAAAATAGTTTTAGCCATTTCTTGTAAAGTTCTATTTTTCCATTCAACAACCCCATTTTGTTGGGGAGTTCTTGGGCAAGAAAAGTTGTGAGAAATACCATTTTCTTCACAAATTTTTAAAGGATGCGTTTTCAAATTCACCTCCATGGTCACTTCTCACCGAGACAATTTTTGATCCTTTTTCATTTTGAATCTTTTTGCAAAAATGGTGGAATACCTCAAAGGCTTCATCTTTATGTTTTAAAAATAGAACCCAAATAAAACAAGAGAAATCATCAACAATTACAAAACCATATCTTTATCCCCTAAGACTTGGAGTTTTGATAGGACCAAAAAGGTCAATGTGAATAAGTTCAAGAGGATTATTTGTTGAAACAATGTTTTTAGAGTGAAAACTACTTTTAACTTGTTTTCCTTTGATACAAGCTTCACATACTTTGTCTTTTTCAATATTAATTTTTGGAAGATCTTTTTCTAATTCTAGTTTTGCTAATTTATAAATAGTGTTTAAGCTTGTGTGACCAGCTCGTTTGTGCCAAATCCATTTATCTTTATCAATGGAAACAAAACAAGATTCAGTAGGTAAATCATCCAGATAAAGTTCATATAAATTATTTTTTTATAAAACCAGAAAAGAAAACTCTACCTGAGGATGAATGTTTAACCTCAAATCGAGTAGGCTTAAAAATAACTTCAAATCCACTATCACATAATTGACTAATGCTTAGCAAGTTATGTTTTAAGTCATCCACATACTGAACATTTTCAATTTTTGTAGAATTATTCTTACCAATAATATATGTTCCTTTTATTTGAGCTTTATCATTATTACCAAATGTTATTGATCCTCCATCCTTTATCTCCAATGACATAAAGTAGTGCTTATCCCCTGTCATATGCCTTGAGCCACCATTGTCCAAGTACCAAGGCTTTCTTTTGTTGATCAGAGGATGAACCTGTGTTAGAGTTTAAAAGTGACTTAGGTACCCATATAGCATTGGCTCCTTGTTGGTTAGTTTTTCCTCTTGTGAGGACTTTCCTTTTGTGATAACAAATAGAATCATGGTGCCCATGTTTACCACAGAATGAGCATGCTTTCTTTATATTGTTAGCTTTCTTCTTAGCATGACAGATTTTGAACGTATGTCCAACTTTTTTGCAAAAAGTGCATTTTGGCCTATCCTCTTGTTTTTTAGGCAAGAAAAAACTTGTATACAATTTTTGTTTTTGAGAGATTTTAAAACCAATACCATCCTTGACAAATATTCCAGTTTGAGACCCTAAATACTACTGTTGCATTAGCTTTACTTATGTCAGTAGCATATTTCTATGCGGGTATTTCAAAAAAGGGATTGGCTTATTTTGGTAAATACATCCAACCAACTCCAATCCTTTAACCAATTAACATCTTAGAAGATTTTACAAAACATTTATCACTTAGTTTTCGACTTTTTGGAAATATATTAGCTGATGAATTAGTAGTTGTTTCTGTAGATTTGACAAAGTTGGAAATGACATTTTTAAATTTCCTAACCTCTGTTTTCAAATTTTCATTTTCTATGTCCTCGTCAGGAGGTTGAGGATGAGTTTCAACTATCCTCTCGTTAAGAGTTTTTTGTTTCTCTGACATTTGAAAATGAGAATGTTGCAAATCTTAAATGATTTTAACATACTCATCATTCCTTTTTTGAAGCTCCTCATTTTTTTTCTTTATCTCAACAAGTTGGTTTTCTTGATATATACATTTTTGAGATAAAGTGTTTGAGTCATTTAAGAAACTATCAAATTCAATTTCTAATTTCTCACAAGTATGACATAGTTCATAAATACTTACCTTTTCAGTTTTGCCATGAGACAGAGGTTGGCCTATTCTTCCTTTTCTTGCTCAGAGGATGACTCGTCACTGTCATCCCAAGTAATCATCATAGATTTGTTTTTGTATGGAAATCTTCTTGAGTTCCTTTTGTTAAGAGGACACTCGGTTTATACTTACCTTTTCAATTTTGCCATGAGACAGAGGTTGGCCTATTCTTCATTTTCTTGCTCAGAGGATGACTCGTCACTGTCATCCCAAGTAATCATCATAGATTTGTTTTTGTATGGAAATCTTCTTGAGTTTCTTTTGTTAAGAGGACACTCGGTTTTGTAGTGTCCCAAATTGTTGCATCCAAAATAAGTTATTTGACTTTTGTCAATTTTTTCTTTTTGAGGAGGTTCTCTATTATGTCCTCTTCTGATTATCATCCTCTGAATTCTTCTGAAAATCAGAGCGAGTTCATCCTCATCCTCAAATAGAGGATACTCCGCGTTTTCCTTTTTTATGACATCTTCATTCTTCTTGGAGGATGAACTTTCTATTTGGCTGGTTTTTAGAGCAATCATTCTTCCATTTTTGCTTGGTTTGTCTGCCAGCAACAGTGGTTCATGAGCTCTTAGAGTTCCAACTAAATCTTCTAATTTCATGTTAGTCAAGTCTCTTGCTTCTGTAATGGCAGTCACCATTGGCCTCCATTCTTTTGGTAAACTTCTTAGGATTTTTCTTATCTTTTCTTGAACGGAATATACCTTTCCAAGAGATCTCAAGTTGTTTAATATGATTGTTAACCATGAGAATATTTCGTCAATGGTTTTCTCCTCCTTCATTTTGAATAGTTCGAAATTTCTTACTCTCATGTCTATCCTCGCTTCTTTTACTTGGCTTGATATCCTATTTTTGCTTTGATATCCTATTGTAATAACAAATGAGTATTATATTTATTTTATTTTATTTTATTTTGTATGGTATAACATTTAATATGTATCTTTTAGATTAACTTAATTTCAGTTAACTTAATTTTAATATGTCCCTTAACGTAATTTCAGTTAATGATTTAGTCCTTTATTTTTTTTTTCTTTCCGATTTGGTCATTTATTCTTTATTTGATGTTGTTAGAGATGAAAATATGAGTTTAGTTAAAGATTTAAGTTATGAATTTAATGAAATTTGAATTATATTGAAAGTGATAATTAATTTTATGGTATTTGTTTTAAATTTTTGATGATTTTTTGCAAACAAAAAAAGATAACATTGTTGACATTTAAAATATAAAAGATCAAATTGTTACATAAAACTAAAATAAAAGAACAAATCCGGAGAAAAATAATAAGATAAATGACTAGAGTGTTGATTAAAATTAAGTTTAGAGACCACATATACAATTTAGCCTATTTTTTAATATATAATATACATTTGTTGTAACTTATAAAGTCCAAAATTCAGCTTAGTGGTTAAGTACCATTCTTTTTTTTATAATAAAAATAATAAATAAATTTATATATATCTACAAAATTCTTAGTTCAAATTTGAAATATAACATCCATTCATTCATTGGATCTTCCAGTAGACTTTACACATAGGTTTCTCACTCTTACCCTCACACTCACAGCCTCACACCTATTTTTGTTGAAACTTGCATTTTTTTATTTGTGTTTTGTGTTCATTGAGGTTGTTCATGCTACTGCCATTGAACAATTTAAGTGAGTTAATTATTAGACCATTTCAAAACTGACGAACTATTCACAAACATTGGTCGGAGGGATGCTGAAAGGAAACAAAAATGAAGAGCTAAGATTGAGATTTGATAAATATATAAAAAAAAAAAAAAAAAAAAAAAAAAAAGCCAACAACCATACACTTTCTACATTTTTCTAAATCTCTATCAACTAAGTCAATTTGATCAATTGTTACACACAAATTAAAGTAAATAAAAAACACAAATATAATAACGCATATTCTCTTAATCGTCTTACAAAGATATTAAAGGTGTGAAACAAAATAAATAAATAAATGATTGTTTTAAGTATGAAAAGGAGATTGAGTAATTATAGAAAATTATCAATTAATTGAACCAATCAAGTCGATTGGTTTCATGAGTTCCTTTAAAATCAGAGAATTGACAAAAGATAAAGAAAACAAATGGGCATGTTTAAATCCAATTTGACAGTAAATAATTACATCAATTGATGATTTATAATTTGTTCAAAACATTCACAAAAAATATATAAAATAAGTCAGTCATTCATCAATTTTTTTAGAGTTAAATTATAAGTCAATATGTACTTCAACTTCCGAAACTCTTCATTTTTATAAAATAAGTCAGTCATTCATCAATGTTTATAGTGTTGAAGTCTTGTATAGTGGTGAAATCAGTATGCACTTCAGCTCCGCTATATCATCCGTGGCCAACTATTAAAGCAAAACAAAATCAAAAATCGTAAGTACCAACAGGAAATATTAATTAAAACTGGTCAATATAGATTATTGTATCTAGTCATTGTATTGACACAATACTTACCGATTAAAATTTTCAGCAGCAACTTCTTCAACCACCATATTGATATGTATGCGATCATTTTCACACGCTCGGACCACATACAAATCCAGTATATCTCCAACTTTCTTATCCCACACCATCTCCACAAACTGAAACGGGCAAGGGAGAAAAAAGTAGCTAACAAAATCATACACTTATATTCAAGGGCATTCGGACAAACACAAAAAGAGAAAGAATGCTGATAATCAACCAACTCATGATTTTAGACAGATGAACAATATAATCTCAAGCAGTTGATCAGTATTTAGAAACAGCAATTGCAATTGGATTACAACAGAAGAACAGTACAAACAAAAAGGGCCAGTGTGGAGGAGTTCGGTATACTTGTGAACTCAAAAATCTGATTCCAAAAGAGGCTCTTTTACAAGATAACTCTTCATGACTCGGTTTTATATGAGAGAGTTCAATCCCAAGGGAGAAAAAAAGTAGAAAACAAAATCATACGAAATGTTTTAGTTCAACTTTCAAGAATAATAAAGACGAACAGAACAACGAAAAAACCATTTTTCAAAATTTGTAGACTGAAGCAATAAAGTCAAATAAGAAAAGTTTTAAGCAAAATACTGAAAGTCCAATAAATTGGAATTGAATGCCTTTATTACATTCTCCAAAAATATCCAAATCCATTTACTCAAGAGAATATATTTCCAAGAAACTGTGAACAGTTTTTCCACCAAAAGAATATTAGAAAAAGAAAAATAATCTCTTGAGAATGACATTGGTAAACATATACAAATAAATTATATTGATAAATAGAATATACCTCCAAAAAACTGTGAACTGTTTTTCCATCACACTGAATTATTACATCATTCAAACGCAACCCAGCAGCATCAGCAGAAGAACCTTGAATTACCTACTCAAAGTTGGATCATATTATGACGTGCAATTGAGACAGATAATCAAATAAATGAAATCGACCTAGGTATCATACAGATCCAAACAAACATAAAAACAAATGCTTTTTCAAGCAGCTAAAAGAGGAATTATAGAAACTGCGCAACAAGGGCATTTTCCCCTACAATCACACAAAATACTAAACCAATTTAACAACCATTTTCCAACAAGCAAAAGGAAGTAAGAACTAAAGAAATGAAGCAATAACAGAATGAAATGGAATATAAGAGAACTCATGACATAGAAGCTTATGTATTATTAAGATGCAGCAGCAATAATATAATCACCCACAATTGACAATTGGTTTCTAAATTGATCCATTGACTGCTCAACAAGTTAATCAGAAGCATCATCAGTGCATATTAAAGAATAAATCAAAGTCCAACTCTTTAGATAAAACACCTCAGCAGTATGATTTCATGATAATACATGCATCAAAAGCAAGATGCGTGAGAATTAGGTAGGTAGCATACCTTCTCAACAAAAAGTCCGTTGCAGATATTCGGAAACTTTTGAATAATCTTCTCTATGAGAGAGATATCAGCTGCGTAAAAGTTTGTAGCCACAACTCCTAGAGAAGGTCGTCGGAGTACACTGTTGTGAAGAGTTATTCATTAGATCACAAATTATTGGATATACCTTAGGCAATTCATGAGATGAGAATAAGTTGTTTATTAAGAATACCAGCAAAAAATGCCCAAATATGTAACAGCATTCAAATATAAGTGAACATTATGAAGATTGAAACTTAATCATCATGAAAATTTCAACCTTAGAGAAACAAAATTGCATGACACCACATGTTAAAAGTTGGTCAACAATTGACTTGTAAGTTTACTTTCTTTTCAAGTAAGACTGAGTGTCTCATGGCACTGCAGTTACACAATTGACTGGTGTGACTGAGTGTCTGTGAGCCTTCTCCAAGAAGGTCAAACCAAACTGAAACAGAGTAAAGGGTAACAAAAAGCAAAGACATAGGGAGAAAATAATTCATAGCACTGCAGGTACACAATAATCAAGTTTAAAACTTCTTCAATGAATATGTTTACAACTTCTACAAACAAGTTGTATAGCAAATTCTTCATGCCAAAGTATAAGAGTTTTTTCAAAAAAAAGTCAGTTGAGTTTGATTGTTTTAGAATTTGGAACAGACATAAATGTCAAAATAAGCATCTATATGTTACATAGAGTGCTATAACAAAAACTTCATGATTCAAAGTTTATACAGCAAGAGAAATGCCACTGTAGAAAAATTGCACTCATTAAAGGACTGAAACGAGAATTATGAAGTATAATCTTCGTCAAAAGCCAACTGTAATTATTTATTACAAATATGAAGTTCTTACTAAAAAATATCCCAACTTGAACATTGACACATGCAAGTAGTCAACTACACAATAACCAAAGGCATCCTACTATACACGAGGATGTCTTGTAACCAAGTGCCTATCGACACCAGTAAACAACTAAATAATGCACTATTATTAAATATAAACAATAAAATTAGATTGATAAATACATCATTAACATACCCATATCTTTTGTAATGCTCCCAGCATTTGTGAGCTATGTTTATAGGCAACGCAGGAGTGGCAAAACCATTTTCATAATAAAATATAATGCCAATTACTTCTCCGGAAAGATTTATCAGCGCGCCACCATCACCACACTACAAGAAAAGCAACTGTTAATAAAGCTGCAAAGAATGTCAAAAAGAACCACATTACACTCAGAAATGCACAGAATTTCTTCCAAGAAATATGAAAATAAACGAAAAATGAAATACAACCATATAAAAATACAAACTCTCAGCCATACAGTTAAACCAAATAATTTTTTCATTATCATACATCTCAATCAATAACATCCAAAATGCTAAGCAATCATGCTTTGTTCACATTCATCGTTAATCAGATGGAGAAAGAAATTACTTCTGTGATCTTGCAAGTCTCCATGATGAGTTCCTTACAGTCAAAATGGCAGCGACCAAGACTGCAAAAAAAAACAAACAAAAGTTACAAACAAGGGAACTTTGCCAAAATAAACTAATACATTACTCCAAAGATAAGATATTTTGAAGCAACATAATATTTAATATGTACAATGAGAACAACTCCATCTATCTAACTAACCTGGATTCACCAGGAGCAGCCATGAGATCAAATGGTTTGGCAAAATAACGTCCCACAGCAACCGTCGCATGACCGGGAACAAGGTTAAAATGACTAGAATGTGGACGTAGATGAAATGACTTCTCCTCAGCCGGGTTAACATTGACATAATCATCCACTTGTCTTAACCTTGCAGTAGCAAGGGATGAATCGGACTGGAACCGTATCCAAGCAAGGTTATAGTGGAAATCATATGCACGTACTTCTCCGTCATATGATTGACCATCATACAAGTATATGGTAACCTACAAAGAAGAATTAAACTCCATTATACTTTACAGTAATGATCAAGTTAAGATGATTTGTTTTTTAGAATAAAAATATCATTAATTGCAAGTCAAAGGCATAATAAAATCCAATAAATAAATTACATAATAAATTGATATTGTTTTAATCTGCACTATAAATACCAATGTTTAGCATCTAAAAACCTCTAGACTCTAAGGATGTCGAAAGCACTTTTAGGACTACCAAATAATGTAACATTTTGATAAATGGAAACACATAACATATACCATTGATACGTACACAGAATCTAATAAGAATGCAAAATTCAGAATAGTAAGACATAATGGCTAGTTCTAGTTAGGTTTAAGTCCCAAATAAATTAAACCCGCAAATACAAACACTAACCTTAAGACCGTCAGCCAGATAATCTTCCATCATATCTTCTTTAGTAGGACGCCGAATGAGATTGGCGGATGTCAAAACAATATGGCCATTATTCCCATCGTTTTCAATGATCACACCGGAACATTGACTCAAGTCTTGCTCTCCTGTATTCAAATAAAACAATGATTATTCTAATGTTTCTACTTTTGTTGTGTTCAATTACCAAGAACACCGTGACAAGCAAATTGTAGTGGAGGCATGAATAATCTAAATATTTAATTGCTTCTGGCTTAAGGTATACAGACTTATTAATGTTCCTACAAGTACACTATAAATAAGTAAGCTTATATGTTTGAAAGGCGTTCACAAAAAACACAAAAAATGCATGTGTAAGTTATTATATACGTGTAATAAGTTAAATGTGTGTATGAGAGAGGGTGGTATGTGCATCGTGTGATGTTAATTTCTTAAGAACATAATTTTTCCAGAATTAATCTATCATTTTTTTTAATTAGAAGCACTAATAGTAAGAGACAGTCAAACTCTGATACCCTATGCAATAAATATGAATGAAGCAACAAAACCCCACTATACAAGCCAGAGAATAAATCATTTTAAAGTATACTTTGAACTTTAGAGGAAGTCATTTTTCTTATCATGAAATAGTTGTAAAACATCAAATATGTCCCAAATGAAATTACAAAAAACAAAAAAGTGAAATAAACTAGAAAAACGAATACCAACCAGTATAAGATATAAGGGCAACAACAGAAGAAGAAATTTTATGAACAGCTTTCTTCGTATTTGTATCCAAGAAGGCATTATCATCCTTCACCTCGAACTTTGGTCGCTTACTAGATAAATGTGTTATGTAATGCATAAGTTCGGGCCCTGCTCCAAGGAATGGATTATGTGATAATAAATTTCAAATATGTATTAGCTACAAGAGAATAGTTTAAAAGAATGAAAAATAAAAATAAAAAAGGAAAAGGAAAATATTACTGTAATAGTCTGTATTCAGTTCCCCGTCTTCTTCACAGAGATTTTCTCGTAACCAAGGGTTTTTCCTCTTTGAAAGTTTTTTATGCATCGCGGCACAACTCTCAACCTGCAAATAAACACAAATTAAAATTTTGCAAAGTAAAGGTATAAAAGGAAGGCATCATCCCACTGTGAACAGAGTAAAACACGCAACAACGAGAAAGAGAGAGAGAAACCCAAAACATTGCGGCGAGAGGGACGAGAGGGGGCTGGGAGTGTGCGAAAGTAGAGTGGGAGATGGGCGAAAGAAGAGAGGGAAGCTGGGCGAAACTACAGCAAATAGTACTAATTTTCAAATACTAGGGTTTCTAATATATCTTTTAATTTTCTTTCTTTTTATGCAAGGTTTAACACTTTCACTTGTGCACCATCGATTTTATACTATTGATATTTCTTATATTATAGTTTTTTGTTTTAAAAAACTATATATACAACAGATTATATTGTGCATTAAATTTATTTTTTTATTGTAATTTTTATAATATTAATATATTTTACTTATCAAATATATATATATATATATTACCATTGTAATTGGAATATATCTTAAAATTTATTTAAATTAAACTTTTATAATTATATCAAATTGTTTTTAAAAAGAATATCCATTAAATTTTTACCTCAAAACTCAACTAAATCATCGTGGCAGACACCCCTGCAAATGACCCGTGCTCATATTGAATTTGTGTTTTTTTTATAAAAAAAAATAAATTTTAATATTTCTATTTTTTAAAAATAAATTTAAAAAAAAATTTAATTATGATTAAATTAGTTTTTATTTTATTTTATTTTAAATATTATGTAGTTTAATTCATAAATCATTTAATTGATTTGTTTTTTTTTTTTATACAATGTAAATCCAATTTATTAATATACAATCCAATGAACTATATATTTGCACACTCCTAAGAGCGTTGCTTATGTCTTGTATTGGTGACATGTTAATTTTAAAACAACAACAAAAATTATAAAATCTATTTTAAGTTGATTTTTTTCAAAAGTGTTGAAATTAACAACTCAACATTATTTTAACTGAACGTGGTTTTAAAATTGAATTTCAAATTCAAAAATTAAAAACTCACTACTATCCCAAAGAAACCCTTAAGAACTCATGTTTCTAAAATAATATTTTTGATTTGTAGGCAATATTAGATATAGTTACATTAGTAGATTTGGTCAATTTGTATTGTTTCAGTTTGTTCGTAAGAGTAACTACTTGAGTTATATTAGTTACAACAGTTACATCATTTTTCCCTTTAGTAACTGATCACATATAAATAACTTGTATTATACAATTATAATTTTTCAATGTTAATAGAGATAATCCAATAATTTGTCATGTATTTGTCATAATAGTAACATGATATCACATGACAAAACCCATTAAAACCCCCTTTCTTCCTCATTCCTTCGTATATCTTTACCTTTTTTGATTTTAGGGTTCCAAACTGAATCTTTATCCATGGCTCAATAACCCACACCCACACCTCTTCCAACCAAGCACGATTTCCCTCCTCAAGACCTGATACTTAACCCTCGAAATCCCTATTACCTTCATCCCGGCGAAAATCCTGGCTCTGTTCTCGTCGCACCACCATTGAACGACAACAACTACCATAACTGGAGCAAATGCATGAAATGGGCACTTTCATCCAAGAACAAGTTTTCTTTCATTAACAGTTCCCTTCCTCAACCTTCTTCCTCCTATCCAGATTTTGAATTTTGGGATCGCTGCAATAATATGAAATATCAACCTACACACAATCTCGATGTTGATATTTCACCTCTTACACGTGAAGATTATCAACAATTAGTTTCACTACTCAAAGCTTATTAGGTAACTTCCTCAAACTCTATTTCAACCAACAAGGAGAATCGTCTTGCTTCTGACACTCAAATTGTTTCAAGTATCTCCAAATCAGGTACATCTAACTCTTCTCCAAATTTTTGGATTTTAGATTCTAGTGCTTCTGACCATGTTTGCCCTAATATTATCTGTTTTAGCACTATTCAATCTATTAAACCTGCCTCTGTTTTGTTTCCTAATGGCATGAATCTGTTTGCACATTTTTCTGGCACCATTTTCTTTACACCAACATTTTTTTTAACTAATGTTTTATTCATTCCTCAATTTAGATTTAGCCTAATTTCTATTTCTAAATTGACTAGAAATCTCAATTGGCAGTTGGTCTTCTCACATGGTTTTTGTGCAATTCAAGATATGGTTACCAAGAAGATGATTGGGAATGTGGAGCTTCATAATAATCTCTACATCCTTAACCACTCCTCCTCTAGACATCACTTTCCTAATAGCTTTCATACCATTTCAAACCCTAGATTTGCCAATAATGTAAATACTATTTCTTGTAATTCTTTTGATCTTTGGCACTTTCGATTAGGTCACCCATCCTTTATTGTTTCCAGCACCATGTCTAAACAATTTCCTTACATTTCTATCAATAAAAGATTTAGTTTGCAATTCTTGTCATTTGGCTAAACAATGTAAATTGTCTTTTTCTTCAAGTACTACTAAGACTTTACATGCATTTGATCTTGTACACATGGATGTATGGGGCCCTGTTAATACAATTTCTTTAGAAGGCTTCTCTTATTTTCTATCCATTGTAGATGATTTTACACGACAAACATGGGTTTTTCTTATGAAAACTAAATTTGAAACAAGAACCTATATTAGGGATTTTATTTCTTATGTTTCCAATCAATTTTCATGTACCATCTAAACTATTAGAAGTGATAATGACTTAGAATTTCTAATGCCTGAGTTTTATTCTTCATTAGGTATTATTCATCATATTTCATGTGTTGAAACTCCTGAACAAAATTCTATTGTAGAACGTAAACATCGGCATATCTTAAACATAACACGTGCTCTTCTATTCCATGCTCATTTGCCTAAATGTTTTTGGTCTCATGCTTTAAAACATGTTGTTTACATCATTAATCGGATTTGCACCCCTGTATTGAATCTTAAAACTCCTTATGAAATGTTATACAATATTCCTCCAACCTTTATTGAATTAAAGGTTTTTGGTTGTTTGGCATACGCTGCCACTTTAACTAATGCCCGCACCAAATTAGACCCTCGTGCAAGACAATGCATTTTCTTAGGGCTTAAGATTGGCACAAAAGATTACATTTTATTTAATTTACATACTCATGCTACTTTCATTTCTAGAAATGTTATCTTTTATGAATTTGTTTTTCCTTATCCTCAAGATCATGTTTCTACCCTTGTTTTTGATAATGACACTAACATTTTTGATAATTTTGTTGTGATGAATCCCCTGACCCATAATTCTAGTTCTGCTTCCGGTCTGCATCCTGATGTTTCCCTTGTTGTCCCCCCTTCTCATGATTCTCCTTGCATAAATGATTCTATTGTTCATCATACTACTCTTGACAATGATTCTTTAAGAAGATCTTATAGGCATCGTCACCCCCTGCATACTTAAATGATTTTCAATGTAACACTGTTTTGCATCATGATAATTTGCCCCCATTACATTTCTTATCTACTGTTTTATCTTATCATAAATTTTCCCCATCTCACTTTAAATACATTAATGCTATCACTGTTAGTCATGAGCCATCTCATTATAAACATGCTATTAAACATGGTGAATGGATTAAAGCCATGGATACTGAACTAAATGCTTTAAATAATAACAACACTTGGGTGATAACTGAGTTACCACAAGGTAAAAAACCCATTGGTTGCAAATGGGTATATAAAATCAAACACAAATATGATGGCAGCATTGAAAGGTATAAGGCTCGAATGGTTGCCAAGGGTATCAAGGCTCATAAATTTTTTTCTTCGACAAAATATTCACCGTAATTAAATAAAATTATTCATCGACGAATAATTTTTAATCGAGTCTCCAAAAACTATTTTTGGCATTTAACTCACAAAATGCCATAAAATTGGCTAAAAAGTCTCAGAAATTCAGCACAAAATTCTCCAAAATACATAAATTAGAATTTAAAATTAAGGGTCTTACAGTATCTTTCTTGGTGATTCTTTAATATCCTGAAAGTCTAAGAAACAAGCCACAGTTTCCAGAAGTTCTTCTGAAGCAGCGTATCGGGCCATGGCCTCCGCAATATGTGAAATACAGTGGCTGACTTATCTCCTTCAAGACTTCCAAACTAATTTTACAACACCAACTCTTCTATATTGTGACAGTCAATCTGCCAGACACATTCCAGCCAACTCTTCATTTCACGAACGCACCAAGCATATAGACCTTGAATGCCACCTCGTTCGCGAGAAACTCCAACAGTAGTTATTTCATCTTCTGCATGTCAGTTCTGCCCAGTAGTTGGCAGATGTCTTCACCAAAGGTTTCGATCCCAAACCATTTCAGAATTTTTGTTCCAAGCTAGGCTTAATGAACTTATGTGCTCCAGCTTGAGGGAGTCTATTAGATATATTTACATTAGTAGACTTGGTCAATTTGTATTGTTTCAGTTTGTTAGTAAGAATAACTACTTGAGTTAGATTAGTTACATCAGTTACATCCTTTTTCCCTTTAGTAACTGATCACATATAAATAACTTGTATTATACCATTATAATTTTTCAATGTTAATAGAGGTAATACAATAATCTGCCATGTATTTGTCATAATAGTAACAGTCAAAAATGAATCTTTCAATTGAATTAGATATTTCTTCCAATGCATAATTTTTTTTGCATCTAATGTGTTTTCATTTGTTTAATGATATTTCATGCGTCCAATGCTCAATTATTTATCTAATGTTTCAATTCTAAACATTACATATCTATTAGGAGAGCTTGAGTTGAGTCATAATATAATGTGTTTTATTTCAAAGCCTATATCCTCTTTTATAAAACCCTTTAAAAAAATATATAGTAAATGGTTTAAAGTATTTGGTTTGATTTTGCGATAATGAATTTCAAATATGTATGAACCACTTGAGAATAGTTTAAAAGAATAAAAAATAAAAGCAAAATAAAAAAAAAACAAAAAAGAAAAGGAAAATCTTATTATAATAGTCAGGACAGTTCCCTTGTCCTTCACATAGATATTCCTTTTTAAAGAGTTTCTCATGCATCGCAACACAACGCTTTTAATTATATATAAAAAAAAAAAAAACTAACATCAAATCAAATTATAACAAATAAACACAAATTAAAATTTTGCAAAGTAAATGCGTAAAAGAAAGGCATCATCTCATTGTGAACAGATTAAAACACGCAATAAGAAAGTTCGGGAGAGAGAAACACAAAACATGGCGGACTCTAAGAGTGTTTGTTTATGATGTAAAAATTGAACGGAATTTTATTATATTAATGGTTTAGTTCAATTCTTGAAAATTATTTTTGAATCAAGTTTAGTGCAGTTCTAAATTGTTTTGAAATTGATTTATAAATATAAAATAGTTAAATATTTTGAACAATTTTTAAGTTAACTTTATTTTATTTATTATAAGTTTTCTTTTTGAGAAAAATAGATATAAAAAAAATTAAGAAAAAATGTTGATTATTGTTCAAGAAAAAAATATTTTTGATTTTATTTTAACTTTTTTTGATAAAATAAGTTTCAATATTTTATGTATTTTGTTTTCAAGAAAAACAAATTTTTAACATTTTGTAAGAAAAAAAAATTTAATTAAGTTTTGTTAACTAATTTGTTTGGATATGTGGTTCAATTTATGCAAAGCGAACTAAGCAAAAGTCTATAGAAAGACAGAGCGCAACATATTGTGTCAATATACAAATATTGATATTATGTAAATATATATATATACACGTGAGTTTCAATTTTTTATATTAAAGTAACTTTTATTAGAAATTTAAAACTTAATTTTTCATTCCCATTTCCTCACAACTATACTTATTATTATCATAATCATTGTACTATAAATTTGACAATTGTGTTTGTATATAAAGTTCTTCACGATGGATGTGCAATTTTTTTTTAGATTAATAGCTATAGTAACATTGTTTTATTTGAAACTAGAAGTTGATATTATATAATTGATTCCTTAAAGCTATTAGACAAATTATCTTCTTTTGATACTTTCATGTTTTGAGGTTTCTGTTTAGAGGACAAGTACAATGTGCTAATTAAAAATGTTATTAGAGAGTGTCCTCTCGAATTTTAGTATGAAAGCGAAGTTGTTTGGATTCTAACCTTATATTTTGTTGTTTTATATGTACATGATGGGAAATAAGTTTGGTTACTTATTTTATGTGGTTATTTAATTGAGACAAATGAAGTTGTGGCGTGACTTGTTCGGTGCTTTTATGTAATTTTACATGTTTTATGTTTGATTATGTACGAGATTGTTATTATATACTCTGAATTAACATAAAGTACTGTAATTATTTTCAGGCACTGCCATTTATATTTTTAAAAGTGAAGTGATATTATTGTTGTAGTTGAATTCTTTCAGTGTAACTAAAAGGAATCGGTGAAAGTTAAAGAGGAGATTTTTTTTTTAAACATCAAAAGACAGTTTGTGATCTTTTATAAAGGTGGAATAATGCTACATTGGTTTTGCTAAGTAAAAAGCATTTTTTAGAAGGTTAAGTCAAAAGCATTGTAATATAATTTTAATTTGGTTAATATATATTTGCATTTAAAGAAAACCATCAAAAATTCATGTGCGCTTTTTATATTTCTATACTAAGTTAAATCCATTGGTCAATTCCTTTCAAAAGAAATAAAAGACATATATATTTTAATAAATTGATGGATGTGGCCACAAATTCGGGTTTTTATCCATATACCCTTCTTTTGAATTTTTTATCTTAAAATGTTCTAGTTTAAAAAAAAAATATACAAAAATGTTCTATTTTTTTGTCCCAATTGCTCATCACAATCTTAGAATGCGACCTCCTGAAGGAGATTTTTTCTCATTTTAACATATGGTCGCATTCTGGGGATACCACCTTGTATTGTGACAATTTTTTTTTTTGGCCATTTAAAGAATATTTGTGTTTATTATTAATTATTTTTATTATTTTAATAATTTAAAAATAATTAAAATATTTAAAAAATCAAAATATTATTATGAAAAATAATAATAATAACAATAACAATAATAAAATAATAATAATAACAATAATAAAATACATTAATAAATAATAATAATAATTTTTATAATATTCTAAATTTTAATAAAAATAATAATGGTAATAATAATAATAAAGTAGATTACATTAATAAAATAAAATTAGTTAAATTGAACCAATAAAATACATTAAATTAAAAAAAACAGAAAATTGAAGGAAAAATACATAAAATTTATATTTTATCATTATTATTATTATTATTATTAATTTTTGTTTATTAAATAAAAAAAATATGAAGAATTTGTTATAATAATGTGCCAAAAAGAGGAGGAAGTTGTTATACTAATTTGCCAAAACCGAGTACTATGTCAAAATAAATAACGTGTCCCTAATATTTTTTCATAATAACAATGTATTTTCTTAACAACTTCCTTTAACAGTATTTTGATTTTTTGGCAAATTATTATAACAACTTTCTCCTCTTTGGCACGTTATTATAACAAATTTTTTCTAATTTTTTTATCTAATAAATAAAAATTAATGATAATAATAATAATAATAAAATATAAATTTGATGG